>VWZV01003009.1:364760-488473 GCA_013397155.1 Irena cyanogastra | reverse complement strand
CCCCCAAGCCATCAGCAAGGCAGTCTGGTCAGGGAGAGCCACACAGGGTCAGGATGGACCAACAGGATTCCACTGGAGTCTTGCATCTTGGACTGTCCTCTGCTTGATGTCTTCCCTTCCCCACCCCTGCCCTGCTCTTCCTCATATCACCCCACCTTCGATCTTCCCCACCCCCACTTTTCCCCTCTTTCCTTCTCTTCCTCCTCTTTCCTTACCCCACATTTCTTATTAAATAAAATCTCCATTGTTAACTTTAGTAGATGGTCTCCTTGGCACCTTAATTCACACACAGGAATCTCTCGCCAATGCCATCTCAACAGGGCACACATCTGCACACAGCACCTGAGGTGTGGCCTCCCCAGTGCCCAGCACAGACGGACTATCACCGCCCTGGTTCTGCTGAACACACTATTGCCACCGGCCTCCTTGCCCACCTGGCTACACGCTGGCTAAGATTTGGCCACTGTTGGCCCGCACCACCAGGGCCTTTCCCGCTGGGCAGATTTCCAGCCACTCCGCCCCCAGCCTGAGCCACTGCAGGGGCTTCTTGGGACACAAGGGCAGGACCAAGACCTTGCTCTTCTTGAACCTCTCTCTGCCGGCCTCATACCAGTCAGCCAGCCTGGCCTCATCCGCCTGTAGAGCCTTCCTACCCTCCAGCACATCAACACTCCCACCCACATTGGTGTCATCACAAATTTTCTACTGAGGGTACACTCGATGCCCTTCTCCACCTCAGCAGTACAGATTCTGAACAGGACTGGGCCCAGGAGACACTGATAGTGGCCAGAGGCCAACTGGATAACCGGTCTTACTGTTGACAACCAAGGCAAAGAAGGCATTAATTCCTCAGCGTTTTTGTGAGGGAGAGGCTTCAGTGGCACCTGCGGGAGGGCTGGGGGCAGACACCTCCAGCCTTGCCTGGCACCAGGCCACGCTCTGTGGAGGAGCCGGTGCTGGGATGGCCCAGGAACACCAATGCCCCAGAGGCAGCGAGCACAGCTGGGAACCCGGCCCAGCCTGGCTGATGTGGCCAACACCTGCCGTGGGGCCAGGCCTCAGCTTGCAGGCACGTGGGGGACACTGCGCCCACACAGTCACCTCCATCCTGTGCCTCCTCCTGCTTCCCACAGGCAGCTGCAGGCAGCAGAGGGAACAGCACAGGCAGGCTCTTCTATAGGCTCATTCTGGATCACAAGAAGTCACTGCAATATTTGGGAGCCAGCAGTGCCCTTGTGGCCAAGAAGGCCAACGGGATCCTGGGGTGCGTTAGCAAGAACATTGCCAGCAGATTGAGGGAGGTGATCCTGTCCCTTTACTCAGCCCTAGAGAGGGGCATCTGGAGTGCTGTGTCCAGTTATTGGCTCCTCAGAACAAGAGAGACATGGAGCTCCTGCAGTGTGTCCACTGGAGAACAGCAAAATATGATCAAGGGACTGGAGTGTCTCTGTTACAAAGAGAAGCTCTGAGAGCTGTGCCTGTTCAGCCTCAAGAAGCCGCATCTGAGAGGGGGCTTTTATTACTGTCTCTCAGGAGGGTGTCAGAGGATGGACCTTCTCAGTGGTGCCCAACAACAGGACAAGAGGCAACAGGCAGAAACTGATGCACAGAAGTTCCATCTGAATATGAGGAATAATTTCTTTACTGTGCAATGACTAAGCACTGAACAGTTTATCCAAAAAGAGTGTGGAGTCTCCTCACTGGAGGTATTCTAACACTGTCTGGACACAATCCTGTGCCATATGCTCTATGATGACTCTGCTTGAGCAGGAAGGTTGGACCAGATGACCCACTGTGGACCCTTCTAACTTGATGCATTGCATGATTCAGTGACATTCTAACACAGACTGGCTAACCCTGAAGTGGACAAAGTCTAATTTAAACAAATCAAAGTCACGTCCCAGCTCCTTCTAATGGAGAACAAAAAACTTTCAGCATCCACTAGGAAGGTAACATTGCAGGACACAAGAAATCCATGACATTTCTGGATTGTGTAAAGGGTAATTTTTTGTCACAGATCTTGGACAGGCCTGCTTTCTTTAATCTTTTGGAAACTTCCATCTACCTAAAGAAGCACTGTTGCTATATGTCAAATTACTTTTACCTTGGTAAAACACATACTTTTTGCACTGATCTGCTTATCCAGCACTTTAAAGTAACCAGAGTATTCTTGGCTGCTCTTTTATCAAGAAGAAAGATGGATGTCCTTTTGTTAAGGCTATAAAAATTAGTTCCTTGTACTTATGAGTCAGAGCTTTCTGAAGCAGCTTACTTCTTTTTCTTATAACAGAGCATTCAGTTTTCATCAGCAGTGGTTCCACTAACAATCCTAAAACCAACTGCCTAAAGAAACCATGATGAGTCCTTACAAGGAGTCTGGCAGCAATAATCTTCTCTTAAATATAGACAGACCAGATAAATGCTGAGCTGGCCACAAATTTTCAGACAAACAAAAACTTGCTAATGATGGATTTTTGAAACTAAGAAGAATGGGGCAGTTGGACAACCAATAATTTGCAGGATTTCTGTTACAATATAACAGTGCCAAGCTCTGATAGAAAAAAATGTAGCAGGGAGCTCAAGGTTCATGCAAGAGTGGATGTGGATGCCAAAATTTACGTGTCGCTATCAGAGGACATTCAGAAAAAAGTTTTGAGAACCCCATTCAGTTAACTCATGACCTCAAAGAAATCTGACCAAGTAGTCTATCTGTCTTCTTTAGAAGACCAGGATGAAGAGAAAGCCCTTGTGATGTTAGGCAGAACATCCAAAAACATGGCCCATATCTGCATGGTGAGAATAACATTTCTCCTCTTTTCCAAAGACTGGGTTTCAGAGGTTTTAACTCGTACCACAACATTCAGGAATTACAAGGCTTGATCCCTGGGATCCCTTCATAATTGTCAATGTTCTATACCAGTTTTTAAAGAGACCACAAAAAGAAAAAAAAAATAAAAATCACCACACAAACCAGACATGGCCTGTCAAGGAATGTTTTGCAAAATAAATTACAACTTTGTCTAAGTACATTAAAAATTCCAGCCACAGTTGCCTAAAAATGGATGATTTCTATGCACACACAGGTGGAACTCTTGATGTGTGGCTCCAATACACAGAATTGGTTACCCCTTTATGAAGTCAGTAACGTTTTCAGAGATTAAGTAACCTTTTAGGCTTACTGAGTTTTTGATATAATTTTTTAATGTATCTCTTTTAAATCTCAGCTCAAATACAGGCTATTTGCTTGAGACTTTCAGGCATTTACATGTTACCAAAAACAATGACATGCAGAACATCTCAGTACAAGGGGATAGGAACTGTTGTCGGCCATGCACATTTGTCGATAAGTGAGTGATGGAAATTATTGTATCTTAAATGGAAAGCAACTAATATGCCAAGCAGAAGATGAATGACAGCAACTCAATCTACAAACCATGTTTTCAGAATTCTATCTGTTTTCAGTCAAGAGAACAGGAAACTGAGATACACAAATGCAAACAAAGTTTGTTTTAGGACTCCAAGCAGAAATAAAACCCATTCTGAGAGGTGATGCTCTTTGCAAGAGGCTGTATATAAATAATGTATTCTTTGCAAAACACCAAACAGAGGAAAGTATGTGCTGTATTCACAGATACTATCAGTAACTGGAATTCAATAAACCCAAAGGCAAAGCCACAAAAATGACATTTGATGCCACCACCTAAAACCAGTATCTCATCAGTAAAATAAAAGGAGAAAGTTGCATTTAAAATTAACATTAGGAAATATGACTGGATGTCTCTTCTTCTTCATATCTGAAAAGCAAAAGCGATGTGACCTAAGCCAAGCACCCTATGTTTTAACAACTATACAGCTACACACCTTCCTGAAGAAACAAATTCCTACCTTTTCATCTTTTCCCCTTAGTCAACCACTGTCATCTGCTTCAGTTAGGATGAGTTTCAGCCAACACTCTTAGCCAAAACCCAATTTCAGTGACACACTAATCATCTAAAAACCTGACCATCTGTGTTTCATGAAAGAGAGACGTAAAAATGAGTATTAGCAGCATATTGATGAAACTGCAAACCAATCTGTCACAACCTCCTTTGCAGTCTCACATAAAAAGCACAGTTGGCAAGAATCTAAAAAATTCCATGAGAAAGCTTCTGGAAGAGAAGAAACAACTGCTTCAAATAACTCAGTTGTCTGGAAGAGAATAAAAAAAGGGAGTAATTAAAGCATGGAACTGCCAAACACTAAGACAACATGGAGACCTGGCAACCATCTCTCATGGCCAGTGAAACCAAACACAGCACTTGTGCTTCACATCTCCCATTGGCAATTTAATACTATTAAGCAATAAACCCAGTGGGATTTCTGCATGTTTGGAGGAAGTAGATGAAATGTGCTTGAGAACTTGACAATGATCAAATTCTTTTACCTTCACAAAGGACTCCATAACACTCTCTAATACAAAGAAGCAGGAACAGCTGTCCTTTATTCCCGGTGAGAATGCTCTCCTGGCTCGTATTAAACTTGGCATCCACTGTGACTACAAAGACCATTTCATCAGAACTTTGCATTTCTCCTTGCAGAACTTCTGAAATTTCTATTGGTGGCAGCCTCAAATTTCCCAAGATACTTTTACACTCAATCTCTACCACTTACAATGTTTACTCAACACTCAAGTCCCATCCAGAAATTTGCTGAGGACACATTCTGTTTCACCATCTGGATTTTTCATATATTGCATGGTATCAGCCTCAGCATCATCAAAGAATCAGCCATTTCTGCCAAGAAGACAAAGAGGTCAGTCAAGCTTCAGCTGAGGTTGGTAACTCCACACTGATTGTGCTCAACCCTGTTCTTGTCTCTCACATGTTTGGAAAAGCTCCATCATCTTATCAGAAACTCAACTAGGCTGAGCAACTTACTCAACCACCAAATCTGCCTCCTTATCTTTCCTTTAGATAAAATACTAACTTTTTTCAGTCATCAGGAGCCTTCCTGAGTTACCAATCTCAAATCTTTTGTTCCTTCAATGTGAAAAAACCCTGTCCTTCACCAGACTTCAAGAAAAAATTGATTGCATCACTTCAAAAATCACATCTGGATGCCATCTATGGAATGCTACTCAGCAATCAACTAACTCTTTCCTTCAGAATTCCCCTCTCTACCAAGACACTTTTTCATGCCCTCCAGCATCATCTTTACAGATTTTTTGGGTTTTACTATAACTTTATATATTTTTTCTTTCTTCTTCTATATATTCCCAGGACTAAATACCAAGTTCTCCCACAAGAAGCTGGGTTTCTGCCTCATTTCTAGACACAATCAGGCACATCACAATTCTAGTATTGAACAAGAAAGATAAACTGCAGCATGATTCACATTTCTGGAGCAAAATTTGAGCAAACCCATGAAAAGAATCTGGATTTGTGTTCATTCACTCCTCACCATCTTCACTATTAGAAAACACAGATTGCCTTCACTGATTACAACGAAAGTTCCTGCCAAGAACACCAGTTAAACCTGTAATTGCTATCAGCTACATAAAAACATCTGCATTACTTCAACATTTTTGAAGGTTTTGTCAAAAATTGCATAAAGCAAAATTATTAAGGAACAAGCCATTGCATTATCTTTTTTAAAAAAATAAACTGCTCAGCAAATTCATGAGATTTGATAAAACCTGCTTAACAGAACACCAGGAAAAAATATTAAAAAAAAAAAAAATTCCTCAGAGCAGTCAAACCAAACAAACTTGATTTTTGAATTTTGTAGCTCTGGGTCTTAATACAGAGCTTTTGTTACTGAAACAAACCAGACATTCCCACAGCTCTGCATCCTACACTAGACAGCAGTACCTGTCTGAGGAGAAATATGACAAGTAAGGCATGAAACAATCATCACTCTCATCTATACTCAGTATCAAACAAGTTTTTAGCACAGACACTGCCTTTGGACCATCTGGACAGCAGAATATCTAGCAAATCCAGTTTTCCATTTCTCTTGTTCCATGTTGCACCTGTCTTTTGTCATGACCTTCCTAACATTTAGCAACAATGAATTCTACAATTTGCATTATGCACATTGTGAAAACAAAGTTCCTTTTGATTATATTAAAATTTCTCCACAGCTGAAGAAATCTATTAATACTGGCACTGTCTTCTTCTGAATATTAATCTTACTACAAATCTTCCTACAAAAACAAAGTTAATTTCAGTTTCCATTTTTCAGGCAGGTGTGATATGTATTCCATGTCCACCATATAGCAGAAAATTTATTCATTCAATGACAGTGATGATGCACTAAAAAAAAACACATGGATTTTTTTTATGATTACAGTGATTGTATAAAAATCAATATAGCTTTTTTTTTTAAATCTGTAATCAAACAAATTTAATGGCAAATTAAAATCTACCACTGCTGTCTATGAATCACAGAAGCCCCTTCTCCAACTCCACAGCAGTAAAACCAGACTGGGTCCTCTCTTTCCAGCATGGTGGATGGTAACAAATCATCCCATGTCCTGTACAACCATTGTTCAGAACCTGTTACTGCTACTCATGGCCCCACAGTGCAATTCCCTGCAAACCTGACAGCACAAGCAGAACGAAAATAAACCAAAGATCTCCAAAGCCCTGAAAGCTCTGCTACCACACAGGTCTACGCTCTATTCTCTGGTGTCTTTTTCAGTCGTGCCACAGTGCTGCAGGTTCCTTACAGGGCAGGCACTTAAAACAGAGCCTGGTCTAAGGTGGGACCTGATGGCCTCACTCCAGTCACACTTTCAGCCTGCTCCGTGCTCAGACAGAGCAAACAAAGCAGCCGAGTCCTGGGCTCTGGATTAATGCGTAGCAAATATCTACTCCAAAGAGTCACAGAGTCATGGAACACTCCCAGGGACGAGCAGTCGGACTAAGAAAGCTGCAGAGGACCTTGGATCATGTGGGGTTTAGGCCCAAATGAAGATGAATCCAAGGCTTCCACAGCATTCCCAGCCTCAGCCAAGCTGTGGTGCCAGGCAGCCATGGCTGAGGCTCCGCAGCAAAGAGCGTCTCACAAACCCAGGCTTGGAGCACAACACACAAATGTCCAGCCACAGGAAACCTTTCACATCAAACCTCACCATAACACAGATGAATCACTAATTTTGTACAATTCTGTTACTTCTCCAAATGCCCAACACTAACCTCATCAGCATAATGACTTTCTACAGCACCAAGTGTATGCCTACACACACTCATACTGTACTTGGTGTTAATCCATTACCAATCCAACACGAACTAAACCCCACTGAAATCAAACTGCTTAACAGTAAACACCAATAAAATGCAGTAAGAAACCCTCTTACAGTTGGTTGCACACCCAGACTTCAGACTATGTAATACTCAAGAAGTTATTTTATTTTTTTTCTGATTTTAATTTTCATGTGCTTTTCTGCCTGTATCATTTCTTTGATTATCATGTCTAGCTTTGTTCTTTCTTGCAGTGTAAAAATGTGTTGGGATATTAAAATGTTACTAAGTGTGTACAGATGTATAGCTTCTATTTGAGCAGCTCGGGGACTGGTAACCATGGCACTGCTTCCAAGAATAGAATTATCATCTGTAACAGCACTCATGCTGTGGCAGTTGACAGAATGGTTATAAATATATCTATTAGCAGCCTGAGCTGAATCTTTAAACAGCACTATAGGGACAGCAGTTGGCTAAAAATAGCTTGACAATATTGCATTTGAGCACTTGTCCTCAGAAACACTTTGTCACATCCATAGAGCGAATTTCAATTTTTTTTTTCCTGCATGAAGCTGAAAATGAACTTCTGTGGCACACAGGAGACAGACGGTGTGACATTTTTTGACCTCCCTCCCCCCTAGAACACTACAAATAAAAGCACAACAGCAACAATCTTGAGAAGGCTGCTATAAGACATGAAGTGATGCCTAGAATTCAAAGTACATGAAGCAAGAGCAGAATCAAAATTCATTTCTCAAGGAGGGGGAAAAAAAAAAAACCACATGGCAATCAAGAGCACACAAATAATCTGAGTGAGCTGCTGGAGTTCAGCTTCATTCTAGCACACGTCCATAGAACTGGAACAGGGAAATGATGGCTACACAGCTGTTACTAACAACTGCAAGAGCCACCACTCGGTATGAAAAAAGGAAAATTGTCTCAAAGCAGATTTCTAAATACAGAAGATTTCATTAATTCAGACATACATTCTTAACAAATACCTTTTGCTTGCCACTTTTAATATTTTCCTCATCTTTCTAAGCCCAGTTGATACCAGTGCGGTAACACCACTGAGACCAGTTCAGCCAGCTGATGAAAAACAAACAAGTGTCCTTCATTACTCAGGGAAATGCTCGCATTTCTTTAAATTATCAAATACAAATGCAGACTGCTAATTGCCTAATAATCATCCGTACACTGGAAAATGTGACTCATGAAAAAATATGATATGAATGATGAAGGTCTCTACAAAGAAAAATATGTGCTCACAGAGTACATCACATTATATAGCATAAAATATTTTAGCTGAGAAGAAATCTCTGGAGGTTCTCTGATCAACCCCACTCAGTTCAGGGCTAAATTACAGCAGGTTGTTTCATCAAGCCAAATTCTGAAAATTTGGTTTTGTTGCAGAGATTCTGCAACATCTCTGAGCAGCCATTTTGTGTCTGAGTGCCCTCCTTGTGAACAAGAAACTCTCTAATGTTTCTTATATTCCAGCTTGTTCCTGCTGCTTGTAATATGGGTGGTGCCCAGTGACAGACAGTGGGCACAGAATTAAATACGGGAGGCTCCCTCTGAATCAGGAAACATCCCTCCATTATCAACCTGTTTCCAGCACAAACCCAAACCACAGCCCCACACCAGCCACTAAGAACAAAATTAACTCTACTGCAGCCAAAGCCAGCACAGGGTGAGAGCACTGGAATGGGTTTCCCAGGAGGCTATAGAATCTCCCACTTTAAAATATAGTCAAAAGTCAACTGGACACAATCCTGGACGCCTGACTGCTTGAGCAGGGTGGGACAAAGACACTATCCAGATGTGCCTTCCAGTCTCAGCCATTCTGCTATTCTGTTATTTTTTCACTGTTTCCCAGTGAAAAACTCCCTTCACTCCATACTCTGCCACCAGGTAACGCCTTCAGCCTCCTCCACCTGGGGCTGCAGAAACCTCAGATCCCACCACATCCATCGTGGACCCCACTGCCCTCCACTGGACTCACTCCAGCATCTCCTTGTCCATCATACACCGAGAACCCAAACCTGGGCACAGCACTCCCAAGTGTTGACCAGAAGGGAAGAATCTCTGAGCCTGCTGAGCACACATTTCCTGGTACATCCCAGCTCGAGCTGGCCTTCACTGAAAAGGCACACAGACACTGCTGACTCTTCCTCCATCAACATCCATCCAGTTTTTTCTGCCATGACTTTCGATCCAGTCAGCATCCAGCCTATGCCATTGCCTAGGGCAAGATAAGTAACCAATTTTATTTTATTAGCATATATATATATATATACACACATATATATATTTATATAAAGTTTCATTAACAGTGGTTTTGACTGGCATTATCTACATTAAAAAAAAGAAATTAAACACAGCTTAAAATGCACTGAACTCGTGTTCTTCAGCAGTAAAGGTAACACCTTTGATACATACTTCCAAATGCAAGTGAAAACAAGACCCTAGGCAAAGCCGGGTGCTAGGTGCAGCTCCTGGAACTTTTTGTTCCACCCGGTTAGCTCTTGCCCTAGTCCAGCTTTAAGGGCACTTCTCCTTACTTCTCCTGGTCCCGTGAGTCTCAGCCCTGGCTGAAGCGTGGCAATGACAAAGAACAAAGGGAGGATTTTTAGGGTAGAAACTCGGTTTATTGTTTCTGGAGCCGAAGTCCCCACAAAAGTGGGGTCCTGGGTGCAGAACAGCACCTTTTAAACGGAGATGGGGAAAGGGGAGGGGTACAGACAAGAGGGCATTAGGATAGGGTGAGAGAAACTGGGAACCTGGCCAATCAGCTCTCCTGGAATGTACCAGATACCAGGCCAGGGCTGCAGAGGGACTCTGAACCAACGAGGGACACAACTCTAACCTAGGGAAAACTCAATTAAAACCCAAAAACACACCACAACACCTAGGAAAAGAAAAATTATCTCCCAGCCAAAACTAAATACAGGTTCTAAAACAGGTTTGAATTACACCTTCCATCTTTCTTGATGATTATTTAAAGATGAACTACAGCTTAAATAGAACAAGTTCCACGTGTTGTATCCTTCTTAAAGCTTGGTTTTGGTAAGGGAATGTAATCTGACATTTAAAACTCAGATAATGAAAGTCAACTCCATCGTAGTATGAGACTTGAATATTCAGGCGAGAAAATTAAGCTCTTGGGATAATTAGAATTGCTGTTTTCATAAGGCATATGGATCAACTTGACCGTGGCAGTAAACTCAGGCTGCAAGGCAAAAAGAATTAACACTTCTACTCAAATTTGCCCATTATTAGCTACACTTTCTTTAAAGTTTAAACACTTCCAATCTTTTTTCTAGATTTATCACAAGGGAATTAGAATATACAGCACACATTACAACTGCGAACTTCTGAAAATCTACGTAAATGCTTACAGTACTACTCCACATCTCTCTAGGATTTCTGCGTATCTGCCAAGTGACATTACTGCCACGAAGACAACTCAACCAATCCAAGTGTGATGATGAGGACTTAAGAAAAATCATGTCAGATCTGGTAAGATACTTCATCAAACAGAAGAATTAATGAGAGAACAAGCCTTTAGAATGAGCAAGAGCTTGATATCATTGATACCATTCCTTTAAAATATCATATAGGTAACTGATTTACAAATAAAACAAAAATTAGGTGAAACCTCTGTGCAAAGGAAATTAATTTTTATTCCACTTAACTTCAATATCAGCTACAAAAGTGCTGTAATTCTAAGGAAGTAAAAGCTTTACCAAGATGTCCAATTAAACCTATACTGCAAATTTAAACAGAATAATATCTGACTATTACTTTATGACTCTGTCCCAGTATAAATCATCGGTCAAGTAGCATTTCACAGGATCACAGAATGAGTGGAAGAGACCCATCATTGAGTCCAACCCCTGGCTCTGCACGGCACCATTCCCACCACATGCCCTGAGAATGCTGTCCACCAGGCTTGGTGCTGTGACCACTGTCCTGGGGAGCCTCAGTGCCCAACCACCCTCGGAGGGAAGAACCTTTTCCTAATATCCAACCTAAACCTTCCCCAACACAACTTCAGGCCATTCCCTCGGGTCCTGTTCCTGGCCAGCAGAGAGCAAAGATCAGTGTCTGCTCCTCCTCTTCCCCACAGGAGAAGTTGTAACTGCAATGAGGTCATCCCTCAGCCTCCTCCAGGCAGAACAGACCAAGTGTCCTCAGCCACTCCTCATGTGGCTTCACCTCCAGACCCTTCACCATCTTCTTTACCCTCCTTTGGAGGCTCTCTAACAGCTTTACACCTTTCTTATATTGAGGGGCCCAAAAACTCACACAGCATTCAAGATGAGGCCACCCTAGTGTAGAGCCTCCCTCACCCAGCTGGCGATGCTGTGTCTGATGGCCCCAAGACAAGGTTTGCCCTTCTAGCTGCCAGGGCACTGCTGATTCACATTCAATTTTCCACTGACCAGGATCCCCAGGTCCCATCCCACATCTGCTTTCCAGCCTCTCATTCCTCAGTCTGTCTGTACATCCAGGGCTGCCTATCTCAAGTGCAGAATCTGGCACTTGCCCTTGTTGAGCTTCATATGGCTGCTGATCACCCTGTCCATCTGTTAATTTATCCATCTGTCTCTCTGTGAGGCCTCCCTGCCTTCAAGGGCATCAACAGCTCCTCTCAGTTTTGTACCATCTGTGAACTTGCTCAATGTCTCTTCCAGTCATGTGTCCAAGTCATTTATGAAGATGCTGAAGAGCACAGGGCTGAGGATGGAGCCCTGCAGAAGCCCACTAGTTACAGGTCACCAGTCTGATGTCACTGCTGTCATTGTCACCCCTTGTGCCCAACCCCTGAGCCAGTTGCTCACCCATCCCCTGATGTGCTTACCCAGCTGGGGCTGAACATTTTGTCCAGAGGGACACCATGAGAGGCAGCATTGAAAGCTTTACTGAAATCCCACAAGGTGACATCAGCTGGCTTCCCTTGCCCAGCTGGGTTGGTGACCTGCTCAGGAAAGGCAGTCTGGCTTGATAAGCAGGACTTGGCTCTCCTGAAGCAGAGCTGGCTGTGAGCAATGACTGCATTGTCTTCCAGGTGGTTTTCAGTACCTCCCTTCTCCATAACTATACCAAGCACTGAAGTGAGACTCTCATCAAAATGACTTTTACTCCTCAAGTAATTTGTTGCATATATTCCCTTAGAAGTAGAAGAAGAATACCAAAAGTTGCCTGAATTTATTATAATTTTATCAGATAGTCTAAAATTAATCATCAGCAAGTATCAGTTGGCTGGCTCCATTGACACAAATGGTCTTGATTGGATAAAGCACAAGCTACTGAAGTTCAACACAGACAGAAAAAATAAAAATAAATTAATTTAAAAAAACCCCTACCACCGTTTGATATAATAACTTCAGAGCAAACTAAGATTTATTCCGAGCTGTAGCTGACTGTATTTATGGGTGCTGTGTTTTATCTCAGTCACAGTGCCATCTGGTGACTATTTATACCCTTATACATTTTAAATAGATGGTATCTTTTAGGCTCATCCAACCACCTCATGTCATCCATTAACCTCCTCCTAAGTCTGATCTGAAAGTGAGGACAGGAACAGTTCTTTAGGAAATGGAATGATGCCACATTTCCATTTTGCATGTTCTTCTTGTGAACTTAGAAGTTCATTAGGAACAGAGTGGATTTTAACCACTAAGGTTGAATATTGCTGTAAAATAATAAAATTTCTATTGCTGGAAATGAAGAGCATGGTCTCAAGAAAGAGGTAAATGGAAGGGTTTGCTTTTTGTTTGCTTTTCCCTGGAAATTGGCCTCTAAAAGGCAGCTGTGCAAGGACAAACAGCACAAACTGCCTTTCAAGTCCTGCTGCTTAAGTTACCACAGCTTTCATTGAAAAAGTGGTGGCAGATACATACATTTAGTGAAGATAAATCGGTATTGATCAGCTTACTGTGTCCACATATGAAAAATTCAAATAGACTTCCCAGGCTTGGTACATATTTTATCTCTTTTAACAATTTATAGCAGTTATGAGCCAGCTCTGACACTTTGATGAAGGCAGCAACATGGGAGAAAGATTTATGTTGGTGTTAACCTTTATTTTTACCCCTTCCCCAAACTCACAACAAATATTCCCATCATTATTCACCCTTCAACCCTTCCCACAACAAAATAAGTGACAGGACTGTAATATATTGCATATCTATAAAAGAGGAATACATATTATACCTGGCACTGGTTTTCTTTAATAAAAAAAATTCTGTAAGGAAAATACCTGATTACAAGTTAAGACAGCATAGACAATTCCCCAAAATCCCCATGGCAAGGAGACTGGAACTAGAGGATCTTTAAGGCCCCTTCCAACCCAAACCAGTCTATGATTCTAGGCAGCCAGAAACTGTTACAGTAAGAAAGAGGCAGCTATTGGACACAAATTTTAAATAGACTGCTGTCTCTCCTTCTTTCTGGAATAAAAGGATTCCAGGTAATATTATACTTATTTCAGGCTTTCAACAGGCATAACCAACTTCATATAAAATAAATGTGCATACCTGATGAGTTATAATTTCATGTTGTTGTTTCCTATGCTCAGTGATACTACCTCAATTTCCAGTCCAATATCTATTTTGTTATTAAGTACATTCACATGGAATCAAGTGTATAAAACATTAAATATTACTTCAACTGCCAACCAGTAGTAACAAAATGCTTCAACCATCCCATAAGTAAAAGAGTTGGGATGCTCAGAGAGAATAATTATTTCCTGTTTTTCTGTGGAAGACAATGTCACATTCCATTTAGGAAAGGACTTTCAGCAGGCCTGCTATTCACTGCTGAAAATAGGAAAGGCTGTTGTTCAAATCCCAAATCTGCTGCCTCTAATAGTTTCACTGGAAGAAACTGCTCTGATTCCACACTCAGTAAAGCAGAACTGTTCTGAACATATTATGCAGGTCAACAATTTCTGATTAAGTTTTCTTTCCATAAACCATGCTATTAATAATTTTTCCATTCTTCACTGTTTTCTAGAAAGCACTTCACCCCCCCAAAAGGGAACAATTTTGGTTTTCAAGGGTAATACAACCTACTCCTGACAACAATGAGCATACACAACTATTTGATAAATTGGAGAGGAAAAAAAGACCCAATCTTTCCCAAGTAATTGTAATTAAACTCATCTATTCTCTTTCATTAATATTCCAGAGTGCCACAGAATCATTTTCTATTTAATTGAATGAATATTCATTAAAGACCTGACTGGAACTCATGTCCACCTCCCTCATGTGCTCATCATTTCAAACAAACTCTCGTCCAGGCTGGGCATTCTTATAACACTGCAGTGTCCTAGCCAGGAAAGGGCCTGAATTTGTATTTCTGGTGCATTGTATTGAGCTCCCAAGGCCTCAGGGTTGAGATTTGTTCACTTTGCTCTGATTTACCTGCCTGCAACTTTATTTTATGAGCTTTAGCTGCCTCAACAATTTGTCCACCTGAGCAGGATATTGTGTTTAATTTGTTTTATTTGTGTGGGCCAACCACAGCTTTGCACACAGAGCTGCAAGAGGCAGTTACTCTATGGAGAATGAGATATTCAGGAACAAGATAATCATGTGGTGTAAATAAATAAAGGCCCTGTCTGATGACAGACACTTTGAGAGGTGGTTGCAGCACAGCTGTACAAGCAAAACCCCACAGGCTGTAAATCACTCACCAAGAATAAGATAAAGAAATGCAGGTACACAGCTGGACAAAACCCTGCTCAGGGCTAACAAGAACAAACACCATCTAACATATGCTGATTTGGGATGTAAGAAGGAACCACAGACCAATGAAGAAAAAGTAAGGTGTAAAAAACACATTAGAAAGTGCAGCCTAGAAAAAGAACCACCTGTGGCATGTTCCACTCAGTGAAGGAGACTTCACCAGCACTGGGAGGGTGGCCACAGCTCCTGCCCTTCTTCCTATGCTAAGAATTCGGTGTGTAATAATTCCAGCTGTATTATTGTTCTTCCTGTAATGATTCAATCTGGACTAGTGATGACTAAAAGGTTACAATTTCAATACTAAATACTGTACTGATACTGAACTGGCTTAGCCATGTAAGGTGTTACTTTCTTGTTGGCTGTAAAATAATAAACTGGCATCGGGTGACTTCCAGAGATGCCTCCCAACCTCAGCCATTCTGAGTCTGATTCTGTGAATAGTGCCTTACCAATAAATAGCTGGATAAATAAACAGATGAGATTAGAATGTTTCCTTGAACTCTCTGTGCTGTGTTCTTCTATCTGACCTTAGACCTACAGTTGGGACAGATACTGTTCTCATTTTTGCTGTACAGCTCCTAGCCAGCAAACACAACTCTGTAATGCAACTATTAATTTTCCTTAATGGATTAGAACCTAAAAATTCAAATAATTTTGTCCTTTTGCTTATGTTTTTCACCCTAACAGTGATGACTAATGTTCAATATACCTTGCACCACATATTCTAGAGTATTTTTTGTGTACTGGTAAAAAATGCCACAGGAATGCTGCAGTTCACTCAAGAAAAACAGAAAGATGATAACATAGCCAAAATAACAGTTTGATGCTGAAAAATCTCTCTCTCTCTTTTTTTTTTTTTTTTTAGAACTTTAACTCTTAAGTTCTTGGATGAAAAATGGCACGAAGCAACTCACAATAAAATGAGAAACTGGTCTCCAGAGAGAGTGCACTGCCCTGAATGGGGCTAAGGACTTGAAAAGGAGACTTTTGATCCAAAATTACTATGTTAAGATTCTGGGTCTTCTGCAGTTCTCAGAAATATTTATGTCAAGAAAGAACACCTTTAAAGTGCACTTTTATAATAAGTGAAAAATCTGTTCAAAATGCCTTTCCTGCTCGACTCAAGCTGAACCACTCCTATACATCTGCCTGGCATTAACAGCTTGTTGTAACACACAATCTTCCTCTTGACAAGAGGAAGTTACACAATTTCATTCAAACTGTGATATCCCAACCACTACCTATCATGTCTGCTTTCACGATTAAAACATTCAGTACAGAACTTCGGAGTAAAAATTCAGCTCACAGAACTCCAGCAGGGTGAGGTTTCATTGAGGTTTTCAGAACTTCCCAGGAGAAAGCAAGAAGAATCCTTCTGCAACGACATGTATAGATGTCCATGCAATCTCTTACTCAGTGGAAATAAAACAGCCCCACATTCGTATTAAACAAATAAAGGTGGCTGGTTTTAATTCCACTATTAGGTTAAAATCAAACAGGAACACTGGAAGATGCAGGCAAGTACCAAGATTTCTGAAAGTAAACAGGCACAAATGCTTGACTTCAGCTTTCACCTAAAGAAGCATCTTCAAAAGTAGCACATTTTCAAGCATGTGTTAAACAGAAACAGCAGCAGTCAAGTTTCCATTTTAAATGAACAAATTTGTAAACTTGTTTGGAAAGAAGTAAATTAAGAACTGACAAAAATGACAGCTGAAAGCAGTAGAACAGTCACGGTATTTTTTTTCTAAATATAAATCAAGTAAGACTGAAATATCTTCAGTTTCATTTATAAAAGCAAGTTCTATTTTTCTTTTTTTAAATCTACCTACTTGTGTACAATTTTAACTGGCATTATTCAGTTTAAAATTGGTTTTCATACTGCTGAAGTTATAGTTCTCTTTTTTAATCTCTGTGTTTATATACTATCTTAACTGGAACTGGCATTAATCAGTTTAAATTTTGTTTCATAATACTGAATGAATTAATTTTATCTTGCAGTTTCCAAGTTACTTGTAGCTTATGCAGCTCAAAACCTGAGCCACAGATTAGAATACTAAAAGCACCGATACATATATTTAATGAAAGTATACAATTTTCGAGGGAATACAGCATGGAATTATATAGGAAAAAAAAAAAGAAGAGACACAACGGGAGAATGTGAAGGCTACATCAAGCACCCATCTCAGCCTAGTAACCAGGCAGCCTTCAGTAATATTCCTGAAAAATGAGCAGCTCCACATCTCCCTGCTCCACACCCAAACATTTGTACTCGGCTCAAGTCTCTTTCCTGTGTGCTCACAAAGCCTTGCTTGCTTTGGGGTTTTCTTCCTGCAAACTCTGTTGTTATGTGTTTATATCACAGATCTTCAAACATTTGAGTAACTGGGGGCTATTACTAAGTGTAGTAACTTGGGCATGCAGGCTTAGCCTAGGTACTAAATAAATGCGGATATTTCAATTCTTTTATGTAATGGAATCTAAGAAAAATTATCTTTCTGAACACTTTTCCATATTATGCAGTCTGAAAATTCCCAAATTGGTTTAGTGCATTATATTCTTCAGTTTTCTTGAAATCTTAGAAATGTAGAAATTCATAGAGGCCTTAAAACTGGTAATTTTAGTCTTTTGCATTAACAGTATTCAAGACCAAAGAGATCAAGTACTTTCAATAGAAACATAAATGTGTCTGCTGAAGATCTCTCTTCACTATTATTTCTGGAGCTTTTCCCACCATTTTGTGGTACAAACCTCCCAGACACACACACAGGCAATTTTATTTAAAATACACACTCCAGTATGTGGGATATGAAAATAAACTATTTCCACAGAATATGAACAAATCATCCAGATGAAACATTAGCATGTATTTATGACATAGGTTTCCCATCCACAGTAAAATCCACCTTGTGGCATTTAATTAATAGGAGGGAATTGTATTTACACCATGTCTAAATTCCATTCTTAAAATATTAAATTAGTATTAGGAATTCCTGCTTAGATTATGCTTCAATTTCTTAACTTAAATAATGTCCAGTTCCGTGTGGGCAACAAATCTTTTCAATTTCCAACCGTCATTTTTCTAGTTTCTCTTCAAAATCTACCACAAGTTGGTGGTAGGACAAGCAAACTCCAGGTTACAATTCACCGGGGATTTCAGTATCCTGTAAGATTTTATTTTTGCAGATATCATGAACTCTCAGTCATGGATAACTTACAAGCAAAAAAATGAGTTAATTTATACATGCATTCTCTAGCAGTCACTAATTATTTAACTCAGCTTTATCTTAAACCATATACTAATGGAAAATAAAAATCTATTTAAAATTAAACTCTCTGTGAGGAAATGTGGGGAAATTTCATTTAGGAGGCATATTAAATAAAAGGCTTAACTTTCAATCAGATTTCTTTAAAAGGTTCAGATTTCAGTAAGAAAAAAAAAAAAGTAAGAAAGAAAAGGCAAAAAAGAAACCAGCAGAAGTTGCTGGGATGCTGCGATAATTTAAGCTGAATTTTATCCAAATAGCACACAAGTTTGGGTAGGACATAAGGAGTAACACATTTAACACTTGCCAAGACTGCCACAACACTGAAATGTCCTCCTGAATTAATTTCAGAACAGGTGCATCCCTACATTTCCAAGAACGATTCCAGCAAGATGCAGCTTGGAGAGGTCCTGTGACATGGATGGGCAGAGTCACCCCCAGGATGGGGACACTGCTGACACTTCCAACAGCACACTCCAACCACAGCAGCCATACAGAACTACAGAAGTTTCAGAGCCTTAACTCCTTCTTCTAACTCCCCACATAAAAAAGTAAAGGAAAAGTGAAAATCCTCTCAGAAGGAAGCAAGGGAAGCGAAGCAATCAAAAGGAGGAACGTTGACAATTCCCTTCTGTTTATTTGCAGCTAAATTATTTTGTTTATATTACTGCTTAAAACCTCGAGCTGAAGAAAAGAATCTTAATTCCTTCTAGGAGGTCATGGATTTGTTTTCACTCTGTGCTCTGAATATTCATTGAAGAAGCAGGGTAGCAATTTGTAATAGTTTCTATGATCATAAGCTGATAGGAAGACCTGAAGAAGTGGCAGTGGCAAACAGGGAAATTCCTGAGACAGGACAAAAAAAAAAAAAAAACAACCCAGCAGCAATCACAAATATTTTAAAGAACTTGGACATTATCACAGAAAATAAAGGAAAAGACAAGGAATACTCAGATTTCAGAGTCTTTCCTGGTTATTTTCTGTGCAGCCTTAGTTATTCCCACTGACTGCTACAGAGCTAAAGTAAGGATAGGCACACAGGAAAACAGGACCTGAACTGAATACAAAGAGGAGATGAAAAGCATCATCCTGATACTGTTAGTTCACAAAAAAGGTGTATCTTTCCCTCATCACAGATAAAGCATTACTCAGATTAGGATGGAGTCAAATATGGAGAACAACCTCAACTATTGCCAAATTTGTGTGACAATAACCAAAAAAGCCTTTCTTATTCTTCCTGTCTTGGCAATTTTTGTCACTCTGTCTTTTAATAAAAGTATTTAGATATAAACAATGTATTACAGAAAAACAGACATACAGATATTCATCATCTCTTCACATTAAAATTCATTTAACAGTAGGCTTGACTCAATCCATATTCCTTTCAATTTAGAATTCCCTAGGAAAAGCTCAGAACCTGGTGTTTAGGTTAAAAATTGAAATACTGAAACAAAACATTTGATCTTCTCCATCATTTCAGAGCAGCCACTCCAGATCTGAACCTACTCCCCAAGTATTAAAGGCAGCAGAGAAACTCTAAACCTGCAGTGTCTGTTTTTCATTTAATTGCTTTCAAATCAAACGGAGCCTGAACAAAACCCACAGACAAACCTGCAAGGAAATGCATTTGCACTACATAGAGCATAATGTGGAAAACACTTTTTCAAACCTGCTGCTATTCTTTAAGATTTCATCAATTCATAAAACAGCAGGAAAATGTAAACCAGCGAGCTGGTCATGCAGAGAGAGAAGTATGGAAAATTTCAGTTTATCCTGGGTGATGAGCTAAAATTCAAGGCTTATTTTTAGGGGTTGGAAAAATAAAACACTCATCACAACTCCAAACAGGTAACCAGGCAAATGTAAAGGAATACATTTTTAAAACACAGGAACTAAATTATCAAAATAATCTGTACCTTCCTTCAAAGGAATACAGCAAGGGATGGGGAGAAAAAAGAGGGGGAAGGAAAAGCTATCAGTGAAGCTGAGAAACTGTGCTGTGATGCAGCACTCCACACTGCCCCAGAGCCAGTCCAGCCTATTTCTTTAGGTTAGTCCGAGGCCAACTCTTCAGCCTGGCCTTTAATTAAAATTAAAAATTTTAATGAAGTGTTTCACTGTTCTGGAGATTTTAACCATTTGAGCACAAAGGATGAACAGCTCCTCGCTTTGCTCACTGCATTCTGAATTTTTCAACTCCTTCAAAAGGAAAAGCTTTTCTTGTCTTAGAGACCAAGTTTACAAAGGACATTTTCCATTGTTTTACTATAACCTGCAGGTTTTGGTGTCCAAAAGCAAGTTGTGGTTCTAGAAAATTCAGACTCTGCGGGGAAAGCACAGGGAGCAGAGGCTGAGCAGTTTCCTCTCTTTCCTGAGATACAAAGAAAGACTTTCTAAATCTTCTGAAGGCAATTAAACCTTCAGTCACAGAGACAACTGCACAAAGTTTTTACTTTTTAGCTCTTTTTAGCAGGGACGTGAGCCAGATAAGAATCATAGAACTATCAATTCAAGATCATCAAGTCCAACCTTCACCAAATATCACCATGTCTACTAAACAGCACCACAAAATGCCACATCCAGTTGTTTCTAGAACAGTTCCAGGGATGGTGACTCCCCCAACTCCCTGGACAGCCCCTGCCAGTGCTTAACAACTCTTTCAGTGAAGAATTTTTTTCCTAATACACACTGTGAGTGTTTTGAAATACAGAGATTTTGTTGCTTTGAGGAAGGAAGGTAAAAATGAAGATGCAAAATGAAAATGTACCGCAGTCAGAATCGCAGACACACTTCTATCCCCATTTGATGTTCTACATATCCTTAAAAAGCCTGATGGTCATAGTTTGATTTTTTTTCTGAGTAAGATGCAAGCCTGTAAGCTGAACAAATGAGGAAAAGAGAGCATGAGCTGAGCCTTACAGACTTTCACACATTAGGATGGTACAAGGTACTCAACAGATGGCAAGATTCCTGAAAAACACAGCCAGGATTTTGTACGTGGCAAAGCAACAGTGAGTAGAAAATACTATGAGAGATGAGAAGAGACAAAAACAAAAACCGAAATAAGAAAGGCAGAAAAGCTTCAAAGAGCTCATTACATCATATTAGCAAAAGACATTTCTAGACAAAGGTAGAAAGATGTCAGTGTTGCAGAAGAGGAAAATCAACGACACAGACTTTGCTCTTCTGATGTTCTTTGTGCATGGGAGACACTGTGCAGCTTTCAGACCTGATCTGGGCCTTTTCTCCTGCCACTGGACAGCAGCAATCAGAAGTTATGGGCAAGCAGAGCTATTTGAGATTCCCACTGGCAGCTTGTCCTTCTGGTATTATTTTCCACACATTCCTCATTGGATATTATGATAACGAACATTAGAGGAACATCTGTGAATTCTCTCCAAAATGCAGAATGTGTTTTTTTCTCAAAGCAAAAGTATTAAGTTGATTAAGTTGACCCAAATTCCTCCTCCCTTTCTCTTTCAGCCAGTATTCCCTAAATGTTTGTTCCTGGGATATAAAGACCCCAATTTATGCCTTCCTGTTCCTTGGGAGATCCAACACACACACCTAGGAGAGCCTGCTATGATGAACACACAGCTCAGCAGCACCTAGCCTAGCACTGCAGAGTGCAGAAAACTTGTTGTTTTGCACACAGTTATGTCACAAATTGTGATTTTCAGGGGGAAACATAGTCCCCTATATACAGTAAATAAAGAAAGAATGTCCACAGGCTCATTGTGTTACCTTTTCCATCAGAGACTTTTCAAAGCAAGTGGCTTTCATAAAGGAGGTGAGGTGAGCACAGCTGCCACTACACAAACATCTGAGCACTGGATTGTTTGGGGTTTGTGGAGGCTGAGTGTTTTTAGTCCACAGAAATTATAGTCAAAGTTACAATTCAAAGTTATTAGTAAAATACAGAGTTATAACTGCTCAGATCTGGGGACAGCTTTTGCTTCTCCTCAACTCACCTCTCTTAATTGGAACAATCACTCCCAGGAATATTCACTGAAGTAAGTGGTATAGAACATGATAATAAAATTATTTCTATCTTTTATTAATTTTTCAGTTAAAAATCTGATGCTCACCCACAATTTCAACTCCATTCCATCCAGACTTGGAGATCATAACCCACACCTGGATACCAAGCACAAAGAACAGTTACAATTCAAACTATTTTACTTCTTTTGTGGTAGAAAATTTGTCATGCTGAAGTTATGCATTATAGTTGCATGACAGTACCACCACAAAGGAAACCCGAAAGGTCAGTTTCAAAACTGAAACATTAAAAAAAAAATGTTCATTATAATTCATAAAACTTTAAAACTTTACAGAAATACAGCTTCAAGAGCAAAAGCAGCACTTTGGGGGCAATCATCACTGAGCTGTATAACAGCAAAGGAAAAGCAGTGTCCTCCTTCCTTCGGAATTTGACATTTCTGTCATACACAAAGGTTCCGAATAAAATTCTAAAAATAATTGGTCCCACATTATCTCATTTACAATACGTAGAGAAAAAAGATACCTAGGGCAGAAGGCCCTTTATTTGCTTGAAAATCCAGTGGTGGAAATTGAAGGTAAGACGAATTAGAGCTAATGGTAAAATGCACTTTTAAAAGGCTATTTCACCATTACAGGAACTGCTGTAAGGATGGAGAAAGTTTGCTGCCACTGAAATATTTCCATAAAATTGGCTAACTTCCAAAAATGCCTGCTTCAGCTCAGAGTTCTTGGCTCGATGCTGAAACTTCAGAGGTAAATTTATCAGGATCAGATTAGATGGATGATCAGTAGGAAGTTTTCCAACCAAGGCTACAAGAATGGATTCCCAGCATCTGCATAACATTCCATCTTTTTTATAATTCAGCTCATTTGCTCTCCATTTGTAGCTATTCCCCTCATTATTCTAGCCTGGAGCACCTATAGAGTGCCTTACAGCTGATTACCAAGCAAGCAGATGAACTCAGGGAGAGGATTTGGATTGCCAGCAGCACTGCACTGACCAGCAAGAGGTAGAAAAACAAATGAAGAATAACATGGAAGAATTAAAACAAAAAGACACAGACAGCTGCCCATAGGGAACAAGGACTGTGCAAGAGGCAAAATCCAGAAATGGCTTTTGGTAAAAGATCAAGGTTCTAGGCAAAGAAAAACCTAATGTTGAATTTCTCCAGCAGTGAAGAAGGCAGGATTTCAGATGATTTTTTCATATTCTTAACAAGATTACATCACTTGTTTCTTACCCTCTTCATGGGATGGAGCATTTGGTGCTTATTTTGACAATATTCCCAACTGTACACCTTGTGTTATCTTGGCAAGCCATTTATTCCTTGCTGCTGTATCAAATGGCAGCAGCAGTAATAATTGTTTATGACTTGCATTTAATAGTAATAAAAATATTATTTGCATTTGCACAGTGTCTAACCAAAAATGAGTGGAATTTCACGTAATTACTCAAGAAAGTTACAGAAATGGACTGCTCTCCTTGCTGGGCATTTGATACAAAGATACAACCTAGCTGAAAGTAAACTTGATAAAATTTAGACACATTAGTTACTGCCATGAAGCAATCTAGAAGCTTCCTTGCTCCAGAGATTTACTTTATCACAAAATATGTATTTTAATTGCTTCTTGTCATGTGTCTTTTTCTCTTCTCAGACCTATTTCAGCTAAACCAATAACATTTTAAGGGCCTCCGGTTTAAAATTAGCAAGTCATTCTGAGTTCTCCACTCTTACCAATCTGCAAAGTGTGATGCATTATGCTGACTGTATTTAATAACTACAGACAGCTGAAGCACATCCAAGTCACTTAACAGTAATATTTATACCAATGTATCATCAAACTACACACAAAAACAACATGCACCAGTGCAAAGGATCAATTTCCCAATGTAACAGTCAGAGTACTTTCCATCTTCTACTACCAGAGAAGGTGCTTTTTATTCCATTTAAACACAAGAACATTAGGAATTTAATTTACTCTAAGATTACACCTCCAGAAAACCAGGTCTAAATGAATCATAGAGAAACATCTAAGAAATGACACTCTATTTGATCAACAGCCTCAAATTCCTACACTTTCCCCTCTTCACATAACATTTTTTCATCACCTGCTTTTCCCTCTCTCACATCATCAGTCACTGCAATACACAGCAAGATCAGCAATTTAATGACAATAAAGAGAAACCAATTTCATAAAATGACCAACAAAATATAAGCTGGTTCTGTTCTATCTAACACAATATTAAAAGCTGCATTTATTTAAGTCTCAGGGTTCTTTCCTCTTTGTCTTGCAAAGAATTTCCTCTCCTCTACTTTTGATAATTTTAGATCATTTTCATTGTTTGAAAATTTCAGTATTTTGAAGGCAATCTTGTCCTATTCTCCTTAACAAAGAGTCAGCTTCTGACTGATCAATAATAAATTTAGCACATCATCATTATTAGTACTAAATATAAAAGCTTTAAACACACTTGTAAGTAAATTGAAATTCTCTTAAGCAATTCTTCTTCCAGACCACCTTACTAAAAACTTGCAATCTATGACAATTAAAACCTGGTTTACCCATAAACAGCAAATGTGGAGCTTGCTGGCATGATTCTCCAGTCACTTCCCTCAGTGAAACAAAGTTGGTAAAGCAGATTCTGAGGTGCCCTTTCAAAAATGCCTTGGCATCAGTTACAGCCATCACAGTCTGCACTTCCCATTTCTTCTGAGCAAAACTACCACAACTGACCTACCCTTGTGGAGTCCCCACAGTGATAAATTACTAAACTCCATTCTCTTTCTTATACTCCTGGGGAAGGCAGCTATTAAAAATGCCACTTCTAGCTAAACAGAACATTCACAGTCTAAAGATTCTACTTTTCTTTTATCAAGATGCTCTTTATCGCCTTGGCCAGCTGCCCAAAAATCAGAACAAAACTCCAAGCCTTACTATGATCTGCCTCTATGACTGAGGAATTGAAAATATTTCAACAAAAAAGTTATTTGAAATATCAAGAAACTGAACTTGCTTGCAGATTTATTTATTCTCAAATGAGACAAAAACTATGGCACATAGTTCATCACAGCCTGCAGTAAAGTTATTCTTCATTACTTGTCAATGCACTGAGTTTTGTGAGTAAAAGACCACAGAAAATTATTAAATCAATAAAATTTATGGAATTTCAAAAAAGTTCCATCGAACATCTGGAAAGAAAACATTATCATATGCAGGATGAGCAATATTTAAGTAAAAATGCAGCACGAGGCTGAAAGCAACTTCAGCAGCAAATGCCTGGATCTGCAACAGAAGCACTGTAAATGTGCATGGGTAAGAAACGAGCAAACAAGGCACCTGAAATAAAGAGGGTCTTTGCTCCAAACCCTGTCTGACCTACCTCATCTGTTCTCATTAAAAGAGGAAAACTAAACACGCAAGAACTTGCAAGTGCAAAATGAATGTGTAAAACCCCGAAGGGATTCTGGATTTCTGACACCTGACCGTGGAGCACACAGCAGGTCACATTCTGAGAGCTCCAGGCTGCAGGGGCTCTCTGACCTCTGGAAGAACACTTTGAGGAAATTTATCATCTGATGCAAGCAGAGCATTCACACAAACATCTCCGTTTCTAATTATTAAAATTTCTTACAGAGCTGACTGGACTTTCACCACCCTGTTTCAGATGTTTGTTCCAAACCTCTCTCCCTCCACTTCAAGTTTCCAGCTCAGCAGGTCTTCACATGAGTCTATCTTTATTATTTCTCCACTATTCTAACCCAGTCAACTTCCCCTCCTTTTCTCCCCTCAATTTCTGTTCAGCCAACATCCTCCTACAAAATTCAACCTCACTATTAAGATTTTTTCCTGAGTTATCACAATGTCATTATGGATGTGACCACCTCCAGCTGTTCCCATAAGCTCTGTTTATTGTGTTGGTGTCAACTTTCATTTTTATTTGTTCATCTTTAGACAAAAAGGAGATGAAGTGTGGTTTATACAGGAGATTGCACCTGCAGCTACTCCCGATGAGAGATTTGTTTGGCTATGAGCAGGGTATCATCACTTGTTTTCTGAGTGACAATGAAGAAAGTCCACAGAAAAAGTGCTTTTGACAGGCAGACAGTGAATCCATCCAATTTTTTTCTATTAGTACTTTATAAAACTTTTAATATTCCTTTCGTGTCAAATAAAATGGGAAAAAATAGCAAGTTCTAAAACATATTGCATTGAAATTGTAGATGCTACTGTGATAATACTGAATGTAAAATACAAGATAAGCTGAATGAATTTAATTTATCCAAATCTAAGAGGTAGCAGGGTTTTTTCCCATCCCTGGCTCTAGGGAATAGATTTAGTCAAGTATTTTCTCAGTGTTCTGAATTAGAGTCCTCTCTAGGGCACAACAGACTGTTCCTTTCTTGAGAGGCCAACTCACAGAAGAAGAGAGGAGCAGGAGTGGTGAGCAGAAATTGTGTGGAATACTCAACTATTTATAGAACTCCAGGGAAGGTAAGCAATGCTGAACTGGGCAGGCAAGGAAAGTTAAAAGCATTTAGACCCAGACTGCTCAAAAATTGCCAGCTTTCATCCCGATCCAGATCATAATCAAATTTTGCCAGACAGGTACCACCTGCCAAAAAGCCATCTCTGCCTTGTTTTTGCAGAATGACTCTATTTTTACAATCCACTTTATCTCAAAGAAAACTGCAAATCTTGGCCAGGAAGGCAAGAAAAAAACACCTTGCTGACCTGGCAAAGGTTGATGTGGCTCACAGCTCCAGTCTGAGCAGGCTTCAGGAAATGTGAGTGGCCTTCTGACACTCACATATCACAAACTGTCAATTATAAAAAGTAAGATATGCATTATTTTGATAGAAATCAGATTTGGAAGTGAAAGAGCTTTGTTTCTTTTTGATCTTCTACCATCTTGAAAGTTATTAGGGAAACAAAAGATAGAAACATAAGACTTGACATGTTTAATACTGAGGGAGAACTCAGGGCCACAGAATTTATTAGCATAGTAATGAATCCAAAATAGGACAGAGTGGAAGTACAACATCTAAACTGGAATCTGTATTTGTGCCTAAGATCTCATTCCTATATTCACATTTCTTCAATGAAAAGGAATCTAAATTTCAGTTGTGTTCTATAGACTCAACATCTACTCTAACTTCAGCAGCGCCCAAAGTTATTTAAAAAAAATTTTAAAAAAATCTCACTTGTTCTGTTTAAGGGCTTAGAATAGATATAAGGCTTATGAATAAAAGGAGTTAGAACTTAAAGTATCAACAATATAAAGTTTATTTCTATTAGCAGCACACTTCTACATAGAAGAGTAAAGCCTGAGAACTGAATAGAAAAAAATCCAATTAAGGCCTGTATCTCATCTTAATACACTGCTGAGTAAATCAGAAAAGATACATTAAAGACAGTGTGTTAAATTAAATTAGCTCTATATACTGTATTTCAACACTTCTACCATTTACTGAGAGTGCAGGAACAGAGCAGTTTTATGAGAGTACTTAAACCTCTCCAGCTTCTGCAGCTGAATCTCCAGAATTACAGCTCACATTCAGGATGCAGAGAGAAATTCTCCTGAACAAACAAATCTTGAAACAAATAAAGAAGTCAGCCAAATCCCTTATAAATTATAAACCAGCCCTGTCTGCCAAACAACTGGCCAGTAAGCACTGGGAATGTTTAACAGCTTAAACCAAGGGTTTAAAAAACTCACAATATGCTTTCAAAGTTTTCATCACCCAGCTAAAGAGTTCACCATTTCAACTCTTCATCTGGGTTGGACTGATCTCTAAAGCTCAATTCCATATGGAATGAGGACTGAAGTGCCAGTTTGTTTCTTCCATCTGACAAGAACTAGACTACACCACATAATCTCAGCTTCCAAGCATGAAAAGAAGTGCAGAATTCCCCAGGTTAAAACTGACACTGTGTTTGCTGAGAGATTATGGCATCTGGTTAAATTCCTCACTGCAGCTTTTGCATTAAGACATAGAATAGATGAATATCTAAACACACTGCAGTATTACTCAAAAAGTAACAGGTTCAGCCTCAAAACTGACATTCACACACCAGTATCACCACAGCAGTGGTGAAAGGATGAGTTACCCTAATTCATCCTTTCATGCAGAGGCACCCTGGAACAACCAAGGAGTTTAGACAAGGCTCAGCACAACAGCCCAGCACTGAACAGCAGAAAAGAGTATCTGAACATAACATTACAGCCTGAGATTCTATTCAGCTTGAGGGTATAAGCAAGCTTTATGATGAGGTCATAAAGCAATTTTTACCCTGAATTTATGAGCTCATTGTAACAGTCATTTCCAGAAGCCAGTGACTGCTTTATTAGGAGACAGCCTACAGCAAAATTGGAAACAGAGATTGCAGAGAAGCTCGACTGCAATATCGAAGACTGAAGCACAAAATCTGTAAAGCAAACAAGTAGGGAGGGAAGGTTTAAGTATGAGGCTTATAAATATCTGAACAAGGACATTTCAGAATCAGCAACACGAGAAGCATTGATTTACACTCACTTTCGTTTGCAGAAATTCACTTTTATTTGAACATGAGCTTATGCACGGCATGCAGGATTGAAAAATAACCACTACCCCTGAATATTCACACCAGACACCTATTGTTAAATCATGAATAAGTGACAGCAGAGTGTTTTCACCACACACACAAATTGTTTAAGATCCATCTTGCTTCTTAACTTAAAAACTCCCACTTGCTTCTTGCATTAGTCCTTGTCAAACCACTCTAATTGGCACGACAATAAACCAAATGTAATCCAGAGCTCATCCCAAACTGCACCGTGAGGGACAAACAGCCCACAAACCCAGATTTGTTCTGCTGCCACAGGGATAAACTCAAGGATCTTTTAAGGAGGTTCTAGGGAACTCAAAAAGGTTCATAAATACCAAGCATTTTGAGACTCACTATCAAAGGCGACCTTGGATCATCTCTCATGTGCAGATCCCAGCTTGTTTCATTGTTTCAGCAATGTCTGAGCAAAAGCATTTGACAATGAACATAATTTATGTACTCAAAGACACCCATTCTAAAACAGAGACACTCAAATCCAAAACTACAGCAAATGCCTCAAAACTCAGCCAAGAAAATCAGACCACGGCACATTCTAATAAAATCTTTAAATGCTTAATCGACTGGATTGTTTACAGTAACTCCCTGCATCTATGGTTTGGAATTTATCTAGCTTTCATTTTAAGCTATTTGTGGTTCCTATGCTGCTTCCTACTAAAGAGCAGTGTTAAAACAGAAGTCACAAGCAGAAATCCACATTATCACAGAATGACTGCCTAAAGAGGCAAATACATCTCAGTTGTAACAGGTCATTTTTTCTGGTCATTTACCCACTATCCACTGTGTCTGTCCATGTACATAGAGACTTAATTATGTGGATAGCCCAGCGAATCAAAAAACATTTTCAGCATAGTTCTAAATAGAGCTCCATAGGCATTTTTACTCCAAGCAGATCCAATTATTGGTTTATAGTAGTTTAATTGGGACAAACTCCAGGCACGCTACAGGTGCTGTACAGCAGTGATATTCATCAGGCTCAGAACACAAAGACATTTATTCAGCAAAGAACCCTTTGATGCTGTTGGAATGTGTACTCTCTACTCAACATAGTTTTGATCATCTGGTTCTTCCATCACAAGATCCCAATTAAATCAAAATTCATTCCATAAACCTGACAACAGGATGCAGCACGTGCTTTCCCCCCTCGCTGCTTTGCCACACATGTTAAAAATCAAGTTTCTGCTTTACAACCTTCCAATATCCTTCTAATACTGTCACATAGATCATTGGGAACCTGCAACTTCTTGGTTGCCAGGACAACTAATTTACAAGCAAAAAGTGCACCAAAATGCTTTTTTCTTTGCATACTTAGAGCGAAGTTCTGCATTTCTAGATTTTTTAGTCCTATCTTGAAGTAACACTCCCATTGCCGCTGTGACTGAGAAACATCTAAAGGTCAGATACTCTATACAAAGCTCTGAACTTCAAAACTAATGTTGGACATTTTATTCACTTAAATAGCAAATTATTTCCTCAATCATGCTCATTTATATTTATAAACAATTGGGAAACACCGTATTATCTCATAAAACACAAAGGCTTTAGTAATTTTGCCAAGACCTTTCCTATGTTGCAGTCATGTTTTCTGTGCTGCAGAATCAACTGATGCTGAATTAGCAGTGCTAATGGTCCAAAAGAAACACACTTCCAAATTAACAGTTTCACCTCTTTATTGCTCAGATAGAATTGTGAATATTCTCACTGTGAAGGAAGGACATTCACAGGCAAAGCAGGTCACTGAGAAAAGCAGAGCCTGTGCTTGCTTCTCAGCCAAATACACGTGAAGCCAAATTCTGCCACATACAACTCTAATTCCTGATGGGATGAGCTGAGGCAGAACACGGATCTGTGCAGGGAATGCATCAAATACTGCACACAACACAACATCCACCAGAGGCTGGGAACAGACCAATGAAGTGCTGCAGTCCATTATTTACAATCTTCCTTATTTCCATCTCAAATTGTATCTTCTTCAAATCTGGCCATTATGAAGCTAAATTTATTTATTATGAAGCTTCAATTTATTATGCTCTAAACAACAACTTTACACCTTCAACAACCAACAACTTGTGGTAAGATCTGCCACAGAAAAGCAAAGGGCAGCTTAGGCCAGGGCAGACTCCTGGTGAGCACATGCCGCTTCCACCTACACGACTGTTCTTCCACTCTGCTATCTTTCTTTACTTTTCCTTTGACTCTCTCAACTATTCTGTTTTATTACTTGTATAAACATCACTAAAAAAACCTCACTGCAGGAAAGCCAAGAATTCACAGAGAAGCACCTTCCTACAGAGTAAATAGCATGAGAAAGCACCATGAGGTGAGCTGACAGCTCCCCCAGTACACCACAGGGACAGCCAACTCTGCAATTTCCACTCTTAGCCTGATCCCTCTTCACCTTTTTTGTTTGTTGGCTCTAATATAACAAACCAAACACAGAACATCAAGCTGTGCTAAAGGAAACCAAAGGGAAATATTTATGAGACAAGGAAACCTTGGGTTTTTAATCACACAACAAACCATAGCACAGTACAACAAAAAAACACAGGTTTTACTTATTTTGATGTCATTCCCCTACCTTGACGTGACTGAAATCACCAACTTTGCTGCTTTCTTGGGGATTAAGAGGTTTGGTCTCCACTCTTGGTTTGACAACCTGCCGGAAAGGACTGGAGAGTGGGAGTCCACTGACACTGATTCCATCTGCAGAACAGAACAAACAGAATTACTTCTGCTTGTCTAATGCTATGTTTTGTTCCAATTAATTTACAACTGTATTATCAAAGGGAGAGAAAAGACACAAACAGTGGTATTAAGCTTTTATACAAAAAGACAAAACAAGAGACAAAGATTATTTGGCTGTTTCTCCCAGGACACCAAAAATAATCAAACTTGAACGCACCAAAAACTCGGTGAATATCACAGGGAAGGATGGAAACTGCATTTGAAATATCACAACAGAGATGTCAGAGCTAATAATACGAAATTAGTTTTAATATTCACAGTATAAAAATAAACATCAAAGTTTGTGGTTTTCCATGACAGCGTGACCCTCTCATCTCCTTAGGATCCTTAAATTAATTTCTGGTACAAGGATTTCTCTTTAAAGTATGTATTGTGGAAAATGATAGAAAACAGAGATGTCATGTTTTGTACATCTACTAATGCAAAAATAGATAAAATATTTCTCATTTATAAAGGAGACAGAATGGAAACTTAAGGTTTCCATTGTAAGAGTCAACAAAAAAGCTTTAAAAATACCCAGAGAAGAATGTCCCCAGTTTGGTGCTCACTGCCAGTCTGGGTACACACAGGATGACAAAGATACAACACAACAACTTAACAGTTTCTGTTCCTGCCAACAAGGTGTAACCTGAAGGTAAATAAATGCACTGCAGCATATTTGGGGTTCTCAACCCAACCAGGGCTAGACTCTAAGCACAAACTGGAAATGTTTGAAAATTACTGCTGAATCAAAAGAAAGATAAGAACTAGAGGATTAAAGTAAGGAAGCTTTAACAAACAGTGAAACTAGATTCACTATTTGTTATTATTTAGATTTACGTCCAAAGAAGAGAAAGACTCTGTTCCTTGATGCTGTGCAGAGCAACTGCAATCTAAACCACCAACTCAATACAAGCAAAATCTCATGTACAGCAGCAGAGACATACAGCTGAACACACAGGAAACACCAAATGCTTGCACAAAATCCAAACATATTTCCTGCATTGCTCCTGTGAAATCTGGACACGTTGAGGATACATTCCTCAAAAGAAGAAACCATAAGAACAAGATGGAATGTGAAAGGGTTTTTGTTTTTGCTTCATTAAACTTCAGAGGTATCCAAATGAGAAAACAAAGGGAGTATTCCTATATTCCCTTACTTGAAATTTCCTTCACTAAGGAATTCTAAAATGCACTTTAGCACTGAATAAATCCTGTGTTCTCTCAGTTCCTGGGGGAGAGCAGGACAGGAGGTGAGAGCACCCTGCCCGTGCAGTGCAGCAGGACCATGAATGAGACAAAATACAGAAATAAATACAGAACTACATTTGATCACAGGCTTTGAAAGATGCTCTTTCAAAATGAAAATCAGAATTCTTAATTGAGGAAAAATATTCTTCTCCAACTGATGAATGATTTTCACTAGTTCTATATTTAGAACAAAAACTGACACTGACTGGTGCATAAAATTGCAAATTAAAACATGAAAAGAACCAAGTAGGAAAACCTGGATGGCATTAGTCAGATTTTCCACTTTTTATATGGCATAAGCTTTATTTCTCTGAGAGAAGAATAGATAACACCTAAAACAACATCACAGAGATACAGCTAATGCCTTAATTATTTTATTCTTCAAAATCCAATTTTATTTTTAATTTCTACAGTGAGGGGGAAGTAAAGACAATAGTTTCAACATTTTCTCTGGAAAGAAAAAAAAATTGACTCTCTAATCTGTATCTGAAAAGGGAGCTTTACTAGCAAAGGAGACATCAGGATGACAGGGAAGTCCAAGGTAACTTGGTAGTGGTTGAATTTCCTTTCTCAAGTCTCTGGCACTCTCACAGAGCCAGTGCCAGGCACTTTGTTATGCTGCAAATTACTCAGCCCTTCACAGCCTGGACTGCTCAAGGCAACTTCTCTGCCAGAGAACAAAAAAAATCATTTTCTGCCACAAACAATTATTTTTTTTTTAATTATTTTGTTTCTTCTGTTCTTTGATCAGTGGCAGTGGGGGAAAAGCCCTTGCCCAGCTCCCCTGCAATACATTAAATTGTCAGAATGGGGGAAATCCTGTTAAAAACCCTGGAAGGCTGCAGAACTTAATGATGGCAGGAGAAAATAGTGAGCATCAATGAAGCAGTTCTCCAGAAGTTTTACACTATTGATAATTCCATCTTTTGAGATTTCATACATTTTATTTTCTCTCATGAAGTTTAGAGAGATGAAGATGCTAAATCCTCCATAGTTTTCTTTTGTTAATCCCTGCTGTCAAACATCCTGAGCAGCCTTATACTATAAAAAGAATAATTATCTTTCTACTCTGTCCAGAAATTTTCCTAATTTCAACAATCCACACTGGATATTTCCATGGTAACAGCATATGACCAACACTTTTTCCATGGTAACTGCAAAAACACAGCTTGCCTTTCCAACATCCCAGTCACTGCTGTCACAACAGAGCAAAATCTCTTACCAGCATTTCCTCTCTCCTGTCAAATGTTAAGTAAATTGTCAATTTAACTACATTAGCCACTTTCCCAGCACACTGCACAGAAGAATCCCACAAAATTTCTTACTCGAACAAGGAATGTGCATTCAGGGAGTTAAACCCCTGGATTTACAATGCAGTAACTAAGCACAGAAGGAAGAGGTGGCATGGGACAGCTCCTGTCCTGTGCCACGCTGGGCTGGACAAGGATCACTGGCCTGGCCCAGGGGACAGAAACTGAACCATTTATCAGCAGGTACATTCCAGCTACAGAGATCTCAAACTCCATGGCAAGGAAAAACTCAAAAACTGTTCCACTGACAGCAGGACACCCCGAGGCTGGGATCCTGAGGTGGTGTCCACACAATTCAAGGTCACACATAGTGGAATCAGTGGAAGCTTTTAGGCTGAAGTGCTGCTTCTTTCCAGGAGGAGGAGGAATCCCAGAATCATTCAGGTTGGAAAAGGCCTCAGAGATCATTGAGTCCAACCTATGACTGGACATCAGCAATCAGAGCAGAGCCCTGAGTGCCACGTCCAGCCTTCCCTGAAACACCTCCAGGGATGGAGGCTCCACCACCACCCTGGGCAGCCCATTCCAGGCAGGGCAGGAGGGGCTGCTGGCCTAGAGCAGGATCCCTTCCTGCAGCCCAGGGATGTTTCTGGGGGGATTCTGCCCCTCTGCTCTGCTCTGGGGAGGGTTTTGTCTGGGGCTCCCAACATCAAAAGGATGTGGAGCTGCTGGACCAACTCCATCAAAGATGCTCAGAGGGCTGGGATGCCTCTGCTCTGGAGCCAGGCTGGGAGAGCTGGAGCTGTGCAGCCTGGAGAAGAGAAGGGTCCAGAGAAAACTTAGAGCCCCTTCAGGGCCTTAAATGGATCCAAGTGAGCTGGAGAGGGACTTTTTGCAAGGCTATGGAGTGACAAGACCAGGAGGGGTGGCATCAAACTGACAAGGAGAAATTCTTTATCCAGAGCATGAAGAGGCCCTGGCACAGGTTGCCCAGAGAATTTGTGGATGCCCCATCCCTGGAAGTGCTCAAAGCCAGGTTGGATGGGGCTTGGAACAACCTGGGATAGTGGAAGTTGTCCCTGCCCATGGCAGGGAGGTAGAATGATTTGATCTTTAAAGTCCCTTCCAATCCAAACCATTTTCTGATGCTATGTCACAGAATCAGAGTTTTTGGAAAGTACACAGCTTGATCATAACACATGAAAACTAAATGCCACTTCAACTCTTTTGTTTATTTTGTCAATTCTTGCCTGATTGAAATCTCAAAACAAAATCCTCTTGGTAGGCAACATCTCATAAGAACACTGTAACAGCTTTGAAGTACTTTAAACATGTGGGAAAACAGAAAAAAAACTCGAGACAGGAGACAAACTCTGCTTGCTGAACTTGAATGCCTTTTCTTTTTTTCCCCTAGAAAAAAGAGAACTGTATCCTCATGATGTGTACAGAATTCTAGAAACTTGCTGTGTGCAGCAACAAAGAGCAGAGTAACACCAGAATACACTGAGTTTGAGGCAACATAATCCACCCTTCACACTTCAGGAGGGCACTGAGATGCAGCTCCTTCCCTCTCTCAAAAACGTGCTCAGGACCAGCACAGGAAGGACCCCAGGGAGCAGCACTCCAGGCAAAGTCCCTGGGAATGCAGCAGCACTCCAGGCAAAGTCCCTGGGAATGCAGCAGCTCTCTGGCTCCCAGGAGCAGGGCACAGCCAACATGCAACTCTTCTTTGAAACCCCATTACCTTTGAAGACAATAATTAACAACAAATACACTGTAAGTAAGGATTTATGTCCTGAGGTTGTTGAACTGAACTAAAATTGGAAGATAAATTTACAATAAGGGTGAATGAAATGAAAGAGAACAAATGAAGTGCAAGGAAATTCATAATGAACACTAGAGATTATATATGCAGATTACATTAGATACTAAAATAAAGTGCCTCAGCAAAGGAACAGCATAACAGGATGGCAGGTTTATTGGCCTGTATGTGCCAATAATCAATTTATTGTTATTTGCCTCGTGTCTGTCTTAGTTATTTACATTGTAAAGACTTGGGGCCTGAAACAGCAGCTCGGTGTATTTGTGTAGTGGCTGCTAAAACTGGTGTAGGCTGAAGTACTATGGCACTCAAACACTGTTAAAAAAATCCCACCTGTATTAGGCAAATCGTGAGACAAGATGATTTATCTGGTGTAAAGTGCAGTGGGAAGAGAAAGGGGCACCTTATCTTCCCCAAGTACTAAAGCTGGAATTCAAGAAGAATTCTATAATTCTCAAAAAATTTAAGAATATTTTTAAAGTTACACAATGGTGAATTTATGGAGGATATAGAAGCATCTGTGTTTAAAAAAAAATAGAACAAAAGAAAAAAAACTCATTTACTTATTTTAATAGTACAACCAAACTGACATTTTCAAACTGCAGAGACAAAAAAAAACCTTCTTAGAAATGAAGCCACTTCAAAAGAATATTCAGAATGATTAAATGTTATAAAGGCTACTAAGCAGAGTTAACATGGAAATGATAATACTGGAACATCTCTGAGGACCCCATCATCATCATCAGTGATACCATTATCCCAATAGAGTCCTCCAGGCTACTTAGCTTCTTGGAAGAACTGTCAAGAGAACATTTAAATTCCAAACCAGGTATCATTCCAACAAAAAATTTAAAAAATGCTTTGTCTGCACACTATCTAAGTGCAGGGACATTTTAAAGTAGATAAAATCTGGCCGTTAAAGCAGAAAAACAACAAAGGGAGTATGAAAAATACAATGGTCTTGCATACCAATGTTAAAAAATACTCAAGATTAGTGCTCCTAGAAATATGCTATTATTTCTCTGCAACCTTTTTCCCCCGGAGGGATGCCTTAAGTTTTAGCTTTCATATTTTCCAGATTCTGTACTGCATTAGTTTATAACTCTGAACTTCATATAAAGTGTTAGCAAGTTCTCCTCACAGCTTAGTCAGACAGAACAATCCTTTTCCAGCCCGAGAACCAGGGACATCATTGCAGCTTTGGGCCCCAAAAAACATAAACAACACTGAATTGAGGACAGCAAACTGGGAGGATGGGACTGCATAACCTGGAGTTGTAATTGGATAATTAACCCAATATGGAAATGGACCAAAACTTATGAAAGTGTGAAAACTTGTGACCCTGAGTCCATCTGGGGTGGAGCCACGGCCAGGCTCTTGTAGTGCCCAAGGTGTATCCAGGGAAGGCCTTTTAATAAATACCCACTTTATTCCTTTAACACTGTCAGCCTCTGCTCTATGAAGCCTCTCCAGGCATCAAGAGAAGGGAAGGAGAGACTTAAGGCACAGATTTGCTTTTCTCTCAATGTGTAATTAATTAGTTCCTTTGATGAGTTTATGAATTTAAATTTTCTCACACTTGTCTTTAGGTTCCCTATACAGGGAATAAATGAACATTAACATTCTAATGTTCATTCTAATAATGAAGTACTCATTGTAAATTAATTCATTAACTTTGCAAAACACTGTCCCCATGTAACAGTAGCTTTTTTAAAAGCCTCAAACAAGTCACCATGTACAACACAATCCAGAAAAGAGCAGCTATTGTTCTTACCCCATTTAGTGCCAGGGAAATGCTGTATTTCAGAAATTGCAGTATAATAGCTGGAAAGGGGAATTCATTATGCTCATAATGTGAATATCCTGTTGACCTTTTTAGTCACTTTAACAGGTGACACAGATCTGACTGCTTCAGCTCCTTGCAACTGGCTGTAGCAAGCAGATCGAGTGCTTCTCCTGCCTCACCCAGTGCAACAACCTCAGAATCAAATTAAATGCCCATGCTGACATTCTCAGCCAGAGGAGGAACCCTGAACCATCCAGCTGAGGGACAAGAGATCCAAAATTTCACTAAGATTTATAGCAAACACGAATCTCCCTGCATGGATCTACCATAACTTTAAGACATGGAATCACAGAATTGTTAAGGCTGGAAAAAACCTCCAAGATCATCCTTGTTCATATCTCAGCCCAGCACCACCATCATGTTCACCACTAAACCATGTCCCCAAGTGCCACATCCACACATTTTTAGAATGCTATCAGAGCTGGTGATTCCAGGGCTGGTGAACAGGGCAGCCTGTTCCAACGTTTTCCAACTATTTCAGCGACAAAATGTTTCCTAAAACCAATCCCAACATCCCCTGGTGCAACTTGAGCCCGTTTCTTCTCACCTTGTCTTTTGTTACCCAGGAGAAAAGACCAACACCCAATAAGATGTCAAAATTCAGCATAAATAAATGGGGTAGAACAATCCTAAACTTACACACGCAGTAAGAGGCTCTCAGAATGTCATTTCTGTTGAGTAGCAAGATCATGGAGTTGTGGTTCACACACTCCTTAATCTCCCAAATCAATGCTCAGCAACAGTCAAAAAAGCAAATGATAAATTGTGCATTACCCCACAATTGGAAGGAAAGTAATATAAAACAAAATAAAGAGCACTATTAGGTCATTACAGGAACACACAGATCAAACAGTGCGTACAGCCTCCCTCAAACAGACAGAGCTGAGAGTTCAAAAGGGACAAGGCTGACACGTGGAACAGTTCCCATAACAGGGAACTCAACAATTAAGCCCTCGACAATTAGAAATCCCCAGTCTGCTGTGACAATACCCTGGGAAAATGCATCAAATCACTGCAGGAACCACGTTAAAAAGATGTCCTGTTACCTCTCTCATGCAATTAAAAAACCTGGGAACACAAGGACACCAGTAAGTGCAAAGCTGCTGAAAAGTAATTTAGCTGTGACTCTTCTTGCCACAGCATGTTGTGAAGTGCTGACAGGAAGAATTAAGAATTTTAGGAAGAAGAAACCCACTAAGGATGACTAAAAGTGCCTAGAACCAGAGAAATCATGTTCAGCCCTGGAAGCTCCTAAGCTAACTACAGTTATAGGCCTAGAGGAAAACAGAAATATGTGCACAGTTTTTCCTGTATTGTCCCACTGGAACCTGCTCTTAGGCACAGTCAGGATATTGGCTGGGTGGTCACTGATCTGATCCTGTACAGCCACTCGTGGCTTTGCTTCCTTCAATCTGGAAAAACACCCAGTATTTTTCTCTGTGAGACAGCACACCATCAACACACCTCAGCAATTCAGATTGATAACCTGGTTTACTTTCCAATTGGATAAATCTGTATTATCAGAAACATCAGTAATTTATCCCTTCTGCACCATGTCCTGATTACAAACAGCACAAAAGGAAACAATTCCAGCAGCAAATGAAAAGACATGGAAATAAAAATTGCCCTACTAAAGACATTGCTTTTAAGACACAAAAGTATTTGGATCATCATCGTAAAGGTGGTTGGTCTTCAAAAGAAAAAGGTACAACAGCTACCCTATGATTAAAAATCATGTCATAGTTGCCAGTGATTTTTCTAGCTCTTTACTGTTCTTCCCATCAGGCTCCTACCTCCTCTTTGGGAAGTATAGCATTTGTAAAGTTAAAAGCAATACATAAAAAATAAAGTAGCAACTAAATTTCCAATATACTTAGCATCCCTAATAACACTTTCAAAGGACAGAGAGTACACAGCACCCACAAATACCAAAGTTCCAACAAAGCACTCATGGATCCTACTCCTTTATCATCACTAAATGAGGAAAGGTTGAATTGCTTCAGCTATACAACCTTTCAGAGAAGCAGGAGGCAGTAGTAGGGTAAAAATGGTGTCCAAATATTTTGTTCATCTGTGGTCCCATAAGAGCTGGATACAGGTAGACAGAGGTCAAATTCCAAACCCCAAATCCCACAAATGTTCCGTGTCCATACTAAGAAGTGAAGTTACCTTCACCTCCTACAGAATATTTTGGGGGTTTATGTCATCTCATCAGAAAAGCTCCTAGAGAAGTGCAGTTCCAGAGCTTTTTCAACACGGGGCAAATGAAGGAAATATTATATATATATGTGTGTGTGTGCATATATACCTATTTATATATACATATCTACTGTGAAATTTATGAAATTTCACTTGCTATCACCAAGGGGCATTTCTTAAAGTCTCAATTCCCTGGCACTGGTGTTTTCACAACATTAGGGTGTGCTCTGCCTTCACTATCAGCATTTTCAATGATCTCTAAATTGAACTGTAGTGTAGCAACACTGTAGGGTTTGTGCAGTTAAGTCCTAAAATATTTTTGGGGCGTCTTTATATTTGACATCAGGGAGGTTTCAAAACCAAAATCTTTCAATCATTACTAACAACTACTATAATTTTTGTCTAAATGCATTTGCAAGGTAACTCTCAGAAACTGTTCCTATTCAACCTGAATGTAATTTTGTTGTATTTTTCTGTATTGAAAGATTACTTATAAAGGTAATGCATATCTGCAAGTAGATCCTAGGAAAAAATCCAAATAATAGAGTTTGTAATACAGGAATATCTTGTTTTGTCAAGGTAATTTAATCAATGTAAATATATCAGACAAACGAAAAAATACAGAGTATAGTAATTACTCCAGAAAGACTGTGTGTTTATTATAAAAAGGAAATCATTATTACAAGTATCTGGTACTTGTAATTCCAAGTAATTCTAATAGAAGCAAACACTGCAGCTTCCTTCCTTCAAAATAAGTTTAAACACACGGCATTTTCTCTGCAGCACAAATATTAGGGGGATTCTGCCTTAAATTGCAGTCTGTCACTTTAGGCAAAACTGCACTCAGCAATCATTCAGAATTCTGAAATCCTGGATAATTAAAAAATCAACTCAATGCCATTTTTCTTTAATCCCCACTAATGTTTGTGAATTATTTTTCTTTACCTTCATAAGGTAAGGATACAAAGAGATACCTTAAAACCACTGTCAAAAAATATTTTAAAAGACAACAGGGCAAGGCCTCATGATGGGGAAGTTGGGCCAGGCTCTCGTGCCCACAGCTGTCTCAGAAATTCACCCTTCAATCTGTACAGCTCAGCCAAGGGTTGTCTTTGCTTTACAAGACACAAATATTCAAACACACAGCCACATGACAAATGGCACAGCAATTAGAAAAGTGTTTCCAGCAGCACACACAACCCTCCTGAGCAAGGAGAAATGAAAGACTCACCATCACTGAGATCCTGCAGAAGGTTTTCTTGGCAAGAAAAGTCCAGCTTCACTTTAATGTTTACAACAAATGTTGCAATCTTTCCAGGTTTTAGAGGAAACTGGCAGAGGGTGTCTTCTAGATTCCAACTCAAGAAATCTCCATACAGCTTCTCTGTATCAAAATAAGTAAGTATTTCATAAGCATAAGCCCTGCATTAAGGAAGTTTCAGTTTTGAACTGCTGTAGAGAGTACTAACCAATTTATCATATCCTGTTTAAAATCTAAAATATTCAGAATTAAGGTATGAAAACTAATGTAGCAGTAGAAAGATAGAGAAGTTACTGGGTACTGACACTGACCTGGAATCACCCAGATCACAAAGCTCAAAATATAAATTTAAGTGAAGAAGATAATTACCCAAAAAAAAAAATTGCACAATAGGCAGCATTAAATATAAACTTTAAATATAACCTGCAGAAGCTCTAAATATTCATGTAGTTTTGAATCCTACACAGTTCAACTCAGGAGGTGTCACATGAATGCAGAGCACTTTTCATCAAAACAAACCAAACTTAATCAGCTGAAATTCTGAAACAGCTGTAACATCATTCTTCAGTTATTTATTGAGCAAGAGACAAGGCAAAGAAGACTACTAGCTTTCATCTATTTATGAAGTCCTTTCTTAAAGTTGAGAAGCAGCTTTTTATAAGACCCAATCATTAAGGATGCCAGACAGGATTAGTCGATGATAAAAGAAAATTTGTTTAATAAATTATTTGTCATTGCTCCACTTGATATAGGGGATCTGTAATTATCAAGTCTTCCCTCATAAGCCTGACGTGCCAGAAAATTATACAAGAGGGAAAAAAACCCCAGAATTTACTGTTCATCTACACATTTACTGTTCATCTTCTGTCTTCAGTGCTGGCCAGGGTCAACCCACTCCATCCATAAATTCATTTATACGTGCAAGACCAGACAATGCTGAATACTATAAGAAAGTCTACTGATACAATAAATAAGCATGATGGTTTGACTGGGAGAGTCCTAAAGACATGTTTATTGGTTTATTATAGCAGTGCATGTTATCTCCAAAGTATATTGGAGAACTCCTCTAAAAGCTCACTCAAACACCTTTTGGGCAGAGCTTTGCACAACAGGGACCACTGAAAGTCACACAGTTCATCTCTACATCCTCCCAGGCTTGCTCTTGATAAGAGCAAGGTAATTAAAATCTGCTGTGATTTCAGAACCTTTCCAAAACCACCATCTAAGATCCACACGTGAGGGAACAGGGTGGGCAGACTGCCTCAACCACTCCAACCTGAAATAAAGGGTCTTTCAAAATCAGAATTCCAGATTATGTCCAAATCATGTTGATTTGCACAGAAACCTTTGGTTTCCCTTTCTAGGAAAAGGAGAAAACAAAGAGAGTATTTTTTCCATTAACTTTTACCTAAACAATAAAAGCTTTACCTGAAAGACATTTTTCTCACAGACCACCACACGTTGTCCTGTGTCTTTCCCCATCAAATTAATAGTACACATTTCTTCATAAAAACAAAGACAAGGCAAAAATAAAAAAACCCTCCAAAAAATTGTTTCCTTAAACTCACCTCCACCTCACCTAATGATTTAGCTGGAACCATATCACCACTCTGATCATTTTCTTCTACTTTCAAGAAAAAAAGTAAGTTGGTAAATATGGCAATCTCTATCCCCCTTTTCCTGTTAAGTAAAAATCCAATATGCTCAAGGAGTGTTTTTTCCCCTCAGTGTAAACAAAGAAGGACATATCCCAGGCAGTGGAGCACCCAACTCTTTCCAAAATGTGTTTTCATTAAAAGATCTATATGAAGACATTGCAAGTGAAAAGACTTTTGAAGTGAGAACAGCCCTTGCAGACACTTTCTAATTAACACCAGTAATTAGAACACAAGATCTAAATGCTTGAGCTAAAAGCTAAGCTGCAGATGTAGGGAAACAGTTAATTTATATTTATCTGACACTTGGTTATAGTTTAACAATGTTGACCTTGCTCAGTAATCAGTGTTACAGTGAATTACACTCTGGCTTCAGACCTTTCAGTTCAGTGGAAGGCTGAACTGGGGCAAGCCTGCATTCAGCTCTTTCTCAAGTCCAAAATCCATGCTCAGCAAACATCTTAAGTTACAAGCAACTGCTATCAGGAGTTGTAAATAGCAACCTGTTTCATTTTACTGGGTATTAAATCACTAAAATCCTAATAAATATCACGTAAAAGCTTACCCAGAAACTGACTTTGGGTCATCCTAGGCCAATCTAACTGTTAAGAGATTTTAAGGTCTGCCAAAGAAAAAGTCCACACTGACGTTTTGCATAGAGAAACTTGATGGAAAAAGTCTTCTGAGAACACAAGAACCTCAATTCTTTTCTATCTTAAATCCCCTGGTAAATCTGGCTTTTTGCTATAGTTGATTTTATAAACTCAAAATAACGATCAGTTCTAAAGGCACAGGCATTGGAATTCATACATCTGAACTTCTCCTAGACCTGGTAGATAGAAATGAACCTGCAGGACTTGTTATGCTCTTTCCAAAGAGATAACACATTTAGAAAGGAAAGAAGTTATTGCACAGATGTAACTGTGTTCAGAGCAGAGTGAGAATATGTGAGAGGAGCAACTCTGCAGACACCAGAGGTCAGTGCAGAAGGAAGGGCAGGAGATGCTCCAGGTGCCAGAGCTGAGATTCCCCTGCAGCCCACGGGAGCCAGGGGCAGACTCCTCTCCCTGAACAGCAGCAGGACCAACGTGTGATGAACTGACTGAGTCCCCATCCCCACCTCCCTGGGCCACTGTGGGGAAGGATGGAAAACCTGGCCAAGAGGGAGTGGTGGGGGGAGGTGTTTTCAAGACATATTTTATTTCTTATTATCCTGTCCAATTTTGTTAGCAATAAAATTCAGTTAATATCCCCAAGGTGAGTCTGTTTAGCCTGTGACAGTGAACAGTGAGTGATTTCTCCTGGTCTTTAACTCATGAGACTTTCATTGTATTTTCTTCTCCCTGGCCATTTGTGGAGGGGAGTGACAGAGCAGCTTTGACAGGTGTCTGGCATCCAGACAGGGTCAACCCACCACAATAACCCAACTCCAATTTGAAAGAATTTACAAAGTTTTATTTAGCAAAAAAAGGTAAATAGATCTAGTCCCGAATATTCACAGATCTTCCTGAACCTCAGAGTAGATCTTTCATTTGTGGTCTGGCAGATGTGTTCAAAGGCCATGGGAAGAATGCAGCTGGACAGGTAAGCCTGTTTCTCTACATATAAATTCCTGGGGTCTGTTACTTCTAGGAAAGCTGAGTGAGGATTCTGCTTCCTCCAGGTTCATCCCGTGTGTGTAGCTGGGCTCACCACTTGTGCTTAGATTGCCCAATGGGCTCTTCTCAAGGCTCAAGTTTGAAAACACCAGGGTTATATTTGCCCCTCAGTGGATCAAATAGTTGGTTTGTCAAAGCCTTTGGACAGCACTCCCTTATCTGAGACACAACAAGCCTCTAACAAGAGCTGACTGGAGCCAAAGGGAAGGCATCCAGCTCTGCACAGGTCATCTTTCCAAAAAAAAGGATTAAACTGTCTGACCTGGTGAGGGACAGTGTAAGGTGAGACAGAGCTGACCCTGGCAGTATGGACATGTGATGTCCAACCTACAGATGCCCCAGCCTGGCTCAGGGGTGCAGTGAGACACTAAAAGCCATGACAGACGTGTCTGTTGTGGCAGCATGACAAGTGCCTCTTGCTGATCTGCCTGGGGATCTGTTCCACAACACACGGCTCAAAAACCTGGAGGACTCAAAACCCTGTGATGTCCTTCATGAACTGCACAGGGGAGCTGCAAGTTCTTCTTTATCTGAGGGCCAGAGCAGAAAACCCACAGAGCTGCACCTGACAGTGACAGAAGAGAAGAAGTAAGGGAAGGCAAGTGTGCAAGTCTTACCTCCAGAGGTTCTCATTAACATGACACCACTCACAACAATGCCAGAGAAGTTGGCTTCCTCAAGGACAGTGACTGGCTATAAATCCAACAACAGTGAAAAAGAGAATGTTTGCCATTTACAGCACTCATCTTGGTGCTAAAAGCTGTGGCTCCAGACACAGAAAGTAGGGAAATGGGTCAGGCATGCAGCAGCTGCAAGAGATTCACAAACAACTGCCCTGACAAAAAGAACCAAAGGAAATTGGGTGTAACAGAAGAGGACTGAAAGCTCTTTGTGTTTGGCTGGAATTGGCCAGCAGCTTCTCATGGGCTCCTGAGCTCACTGGCAAGCTGTGGTCAGGCAAATGAAGGTGACCACCAGCTTTCAAGGAGACCTTGAGCAGTTTGAACAGGCACATTTCAGTGAGGAGTAGTACAGAACAGCTGAGAGACAACTTCTTAATAGGCTATGGACACCTGCACATGCTCTCACCTTGATGTGTAACACCAAGGGTTTGTGTGGCTGTCAGAGATGGTTTAATGTCCTGTCCATGCAGGTATTCACTGACCAAACAGAGCTGCTGACATTACAGATCTTTGGTTCCCTGTTGACCACCAGAATCCCATCTCACCGTACTGCTGGCCCAGCCTCATGCATTTGTATCAATTTAGGGTCATAACTCAAATGGAAGAGAGCCCATGAAAAAAGTCAAAGATCCATCCCCAACATAAGAAAGACCTGTTGGAAAAAGTCCAGAGGAGGCCACTAAGTTGATCACAGCACCTCTGCTATGAAGACTCAGAGAGCTGGGGTTGCTCATCCTGGGGAAGAGAAGGCTCTGGGTGGGTCTTAAAGCCCTGTCCAGTGCCAAAAGGAGCTCCAAGAGACCTGGAGAGGGACTTTGGACAGGGCACGTGGTGACAGAACAAGGGGGAATGGCTTCAAACTGACAGAGTACAAGTTTAGCTTAAGAATTGTGAAGAAATTCTTTACTTTGAGGGTGGTGAGGCCCTGGCACATGTTTCCCAGAGAACCTGAGACTGCCCCATCCCTGGAAGTGTTCAAGGCCAGGCTGGATGGCATTCTGAGCAATGTGGAATAGTGGAAGGTGTCCCTGCCAATGGCAGGAGAACTGGAAGTCCAAGGTCTCTAAGGTCTCTTCCCACCCAAACCATTCAGTGACTGATTCTACGATATTCTGCAACACCTCCATGCAATCACATCTGAAATAACATAATTATTGCATGCTTAATGTGGACCATTAGTTCTTCTAATTAGCTTTTTCCAGTGCTTTACATTGTTTCCACAGCACAGTCATTTAAAAAGTCACACTTAAGTTGTTTTTTTCCTCCAATTACACAGTTCATCTCAAGCACACAACTCCAAGTACAGCAGTGCATTTCACTTCTGTGAGACAACCCAAGAAACTGAACATTCTGCTTGACAGGACCCTAGATCACCTTAAGTTCTGCTCTCAAAAGAAGGTTAAGATGATTTCCAGAGGTCCCTGCCCACACAGACATTTCTGATTGCATGGTTCTGATGGCACAGTTCTCACACTGTCAGAACAAATATCATTCGGTGCCTCTCAAAACTCCCTCTTACTTCTGTTTTTCTGAAATAGGGATTTAAGTTGCATTTTTTGAGTACGCATGCTTATAGCTTACTCATCAGAAATCTTCCTTTTTCTGATAAGATCATTATCATGCCTAATTACATTTAAGACACTGTCAGATACACAAAGGGGCTTCATTGCAAACATCTTCGATAGAGGAAGAAAATACAGGATAAAGTAAAATTAAAAGTTTTACTGAACTCAGAGGTGAGTCTATCAACTATTCTCCTTTTTCCCCATTGTTTTTAACAAAAGTTGTCACAGAGAGATGGTGGTTTTAACGTTGGCATGAGTCTCTTTTTCAACACTGTGAACCCCTTAACTGTGTAATGTTATGCACAAAAATTCTGATTAACATGTGATTCACAGGCCCATATATTCCACCATTTAATGCATAAATTTCTCCATTTCACCTGGGTGCTGTATTTGGCCTCTCCATTCCATACATGCAGCCCCTGGCCCAGGAGGAGCATGTTGGAATTTCTGAAATAAGAACAGTATGTCATCATATGGTTCAACTCCTAAAATTATTCCTGGTAACAAGTCTCAGACCAAAAATCTATTTTGAGATGATTGGCAACTCCTGTTCTCTGGGGCTGTGGAGAAAGGGATACTCTGTTATAAAAAAATCACGAGCTTGAATGCTGAAATGAACAGAAATCACAAGGTATCACACTGTGTTTTAATGCTCTGGCACTGACAGAATAAACCCTGCAATAAAATAAGGTATTTCTACTGTCAGTAAAGATTATGCTGCTTGTCACCTGCAGTACTTCTTTTAAGATCATCTTCATAACAATGCCTCAGACCACAAACCAAAAAAAAAAAAAATCAATCACAAAGCAAAAGCAGGATTCACCTACCAGGCTACTTTTTAATACTAACATGGACAGAGCATTTCAGGAGAATTAAGTGTACACAGGGGATGTGCTGTATGTCATCCAGAGCTTCAATTATTCTTTTAACTCACAGTAGCTTATTTTATTTATTGCCTTGTCTTTTAAAGTCTTCTCTCCATTATTTTTCTTAGTGCTCACTGAGTAAGATAGAAACAGGCTTATTTAATTCCACTCCCTCAAGAAGGACAACATTACTGCTAATAGTAATTTATTTAATGAACTAATCAGCATATTTAGACATAAGGAGAAAATAATTTAGACCCAAGGTTCTTCCTCTTTACCAGCAATTGCCTCAAAATTTTTTCCCCAAGTAACACTGGAACTAAATCTAGATTTCCAAAAAGCAGACAACCCTTTAACAGAGAAATGGTTCTACAATTTCCTTCATCTTTCTACATTTTCTTACATTCTCTTTCATTTCTATATTCCTACAATAAAATCAAACTGAATTATTTCAGCTCTGTAGTGGGGACTATGATATTTATCCTAAGCTGACCTAAAAGAAGTATAACAAAATAATCTCCCTTTTAACAGAGAAGAAGTCAGCATGATTATTTCCAAATATAAATCAGCATACACACCCTTGGTGTTGACTGTTTTTGCCGTCACCTCCAGTTTCTCCAACGGTTCTGTTCCAATATTTTCTAATTTAATGATGAGCTGCTGGCTCTCTCCATTGTACAGCTGGACAGACACATTAGTGGAGATTTCATCCCCTGAAGAAGGCTGAAGTGTATGAGCAGACCTACAAAATGTGACAAACAAATTATTATGATGAAAATGCTACAAGCCTGTCCTGGTCACTCTATTCACTGTTCTTGGAAGACTCAGAAATTACTGCTGAAGACACTAGATAACATTTTCCATTCTCATTTTTAGAACCATTGAGGACAAAAACTAATAATTTATACATGCAACAAGACAGATTTCAAGCAATATAGAATACATATTCTAACTCTGAAAGCTTGTAAACTACCTGCAAAAACTGTAAGGAAGGGGAAAGGAAAAAAAAAATCAAGAGTAGGTCACTACAATGAGCAGGTTTAGTGGACAGTGCAGGGCACAAACCTCATAGCAGTGGATCCTGGGAAAAATTCCCAGTAACAAAGGTGAAACAGTGACTAGAAAGGAACTCCCTGGAGCATGAATGAGGGGAGGAGGGTGCAGAACAAGACAGATGGGCAGAGGTTCCATTCCTGACTGCACTCTCTGTGCTAATGCAGAGTGGTCAGAAGGCATCAATGATACAAGGACAGAAGTTACTGAGATTAATGATCAAAAATTCCACTTCTTTCTGCAGGTATTCCTGCCATCCTTCCCTTGGATCCTTTCTTACCACAAAACAAGCAGCCTCCACAAACAGGAACAGATTTCAGTCCTTCAGAACAGATCTGAGACGAGGACTTCAACCAAGTATTTTTTGATCATTCAGAATGTACTGTCATGTACTGCTAGCATTTCAGGGCTCTGAAATTTGAGCATGTGGAGTCAAAGGGAAGAAGAAATTTCTTTTCCATGAGACAAAAGTATCATGGAATTGCATACTAAAAAGCAAAACAAACTATATTTTCAGTTACTGTATAAATGTACATGTACTTATTAGTGATTCTTCTTCTGTATATTTTTCTCTCTTACTTTTTCTTTCTTCTGTGATAATTGAGCTGATTTAACAGTCATGCCTGGACTGGATTGTTAAGATATAAACAGTGACTTCTTGGCTTGATACATCCCTCTTCGCCCAAAACCAAAATTTTTAGCACAACAATATTGCAAAATTATTTCTGCATATTTCTGTGGAATTCCACGGTTTCAAGCAGTAAAACAAAAAACTCGCATTCTAAAGCAAATAATACAGATTTAGACTATGCCCTGTTTTACTCAAGCATCAATTATACACTCAGGTGAAAGAACTTTTATTCAGTATGAGACTAAATAAACTAATACAACCAAATAAAATCATAATTTAATTTAATTTTTCACCTTGGAAGGGAGGTGCTGATCTGCACCCTTGGCAAAGCTGGAATGACTTCAACAGTGCAGCCATTGGTCTTCACTCCTGGCAGACTGTCCAGAAGGCAATCACTGAAGACTCCAAAGACTGAAGTATGATAACCTGATTTATAGAAGAAAACAGCAGGTATGTTGTGAATTGTTCCGTTTTCTGGCAGGTCTAAAAGTACTAAGTTAGTGGTCAGATCTTGTCAGTGTAACTGCTACCCAAAGCACCTCCTTCTCCACAGGAAAATCTTCTCAGGACACATAATATGTACAGGACTTTCAAACCCCTGAAATAACAGCATTTATAACTACCTGACAATGTAAAAACAACACATGTTCACCTCTACATCTGTGGCACATTAAATAAAAGAAATTGCAAAAAGCCTCTGATTTCTACAGTGCATTACAGTAATTTCTGCAGAATTCTTTACAGGATCAACATCACAAATCATAGCATGGACACCATTTTATACCTCATCACCAAATTCCCTGGTGCACATAAAACATGTCAATCTTCAACACACGTTCCTTATTTCCTCAGAATAATGTTTACAGGAAAGAAGCTCAACTACATCCAGAAAGATAAAAGAATCCTAAAGGAAATTATTAATGGAAAAAATATGCATGCATAAACACAAACATCTGCCATGAAAGACCCACACAACTTCTGAAAGTTCAATTTAGTAGAAAAATACCTCTCCACTGATTCCTTACCAGGCAATATTTATGAGTTGTATCTGAAGGAAAATTTGATACATTGGCACAAAAAAGCTGCCAAGTACAGAAATCAACTCCTCTACTTGCAATACATTTTTAGTATGTGGAACTCAAAAGGAGACAACTACAGTGCAAATGTTCTGAATGCTTTGATGCTATTCTGTATTTACTGGAATAGTTTCTGAGGAAAAAAAAATCACATGAAAAATTGTTTTATGAGCAGACACAAAAGCACTTAAGAAAAACTCAGTGAGAACAGAGTTTCTGCAAGTTCAAAGCCATCTTCTTTTAGTGCTTAGCTTTACCAAAATGGTTCTTATCCTGTATCCTAACTTTGCATTCCAGGAAGACATATTTAAAAATGTGATTTGGTAAGATGATTCACTCCTACCACATGTTGAATCCATCCTCTCCACATATGCCTCCTTTTCTAGGTCTGCTAGCCTTTTGTAAAAGCTCTTTAATTTTCTTCCTTAGTACAAACAGAATTTTATTTAGGCTTATTAATGAAATGATATCTTGACTGCAACAGGCCATACACCCTGGCTAAATTGTTTCCACGGAAGCAATCTGCAAAAATTTCTGTAATCTTACACAAACACGATTAATTAAGAAAAAAAAAACCTGCAAGATTATCTTCTGCATTCTTAAGAAAAAAGTTGAAGTAATCCTCCTCAGAAGCTTTCCAAATGAAAGCATTAATAAAGGAGAGCTGGAGTTCATTATCCTCATCCTCTCACACATGAGATACTCCAAGAATGTGCTCGTTACTGCTGCTGCAACCAAGTGATTCATCAGGCTGTTTTTAATGAAGCCTGGTACAGGGAACAGATCCCCTGTTTTCCTTTCTTCTTTTACTTACTGAGGAGAATTTAGAGTGGAGAATGCACACGTGGCAAACAAAGCCATGCAGCCCACAGGGGTGTAAAACTCAGGTTGCTGTGCCAGCACAGAGTGAGTGGAGCCATCCCTTACCATTGACAGTGATCTGCCCTGTGGTTTGGGGAACACCAACGAGAGTCACGGGGTAGAGCCCAGATTCTGCAGGGAGGGAAAGGGCAGCAGGGAGAGATTCAAATTCCACTCCAGTTGTCAAGAGACCCTGAAAAAACCCATTACACAGATAAATCCATTTATGATATACACTTACATTTTTATGCTACATACTTATGTTTTAATCCCATGCATTACATCAGCCAAACTTTTATGATTTATTCCAATTTACTCATAGCAGTTATTCTGGGGTTTAAGTTGCAGTGACTGCAGCATGCATCCAGAATTACAGCAGGATTTGTATTCAACGTGGAAAGTGTTTCAGGAACTGAGCTGGGAATGACGTAGGAAAAACTAATAAAAATTTATACCCAAGCACAGTAAAAAAACATCACAGATACCATCAGCATGGTGCTGTTTTGTACCTACACTTAATTGTAGCTGTGACTTTAACTTGAATATTTGATAGATAGTGGAAATCAAACATCAATCACAGATCTTGCTTAGCTTTAATTACCTGGACAAAATATGTTTTCTAAGAGGAAAGAAAAATATTTGTATTTTCAGATAACAGAGCAAGTCTAGCTTAACCATCCAACTGAATATTTCAGTGAGTTGGAATAATGAATTCATTTTGCTGAACTGAGACTCTCAAGCCTAAATGCCTGCAGCTACTCCCTTAGTGTCACAGAAATCTTTTAGCATTTAAATTTAAAACATGGGACAAAACGAGAAATGAAGCAGAAAAAAAAAATCATTGAAGAAATTTCTGAACACAGCATTACTGTTCTTAGTAGACTGGGGGTTTTCTTTCAGCTTGGTTAATGAATTGAAGATGCCTGAGCACAGAATGTGCTATTAAAAGTAAATTTAATTTTGGAAAGCATATAAATCCAAGTTACCCATTGTTTTTCTATACACATATTTATTTTTATTTTTGAACAAGGATGCTACAAAACCCTCCATCAATAAAAGCAGTAAGCACGACTGGATTAAATCTCAGCTCTGTGTGGATGTTTCATGAGAACTGAGAACCCTGTTAAAGAGGAACAAACTTCTGTGACAAGAGATGAAAAAACTCATGGTTTGAGCCACAGAAAAACACATAACACGCCCAAAATCTGTAAAATCTTTGTTCTAGCAATTACTTCTTTGGAGACTTGACACTCTTGAGACAACACTTAATTCACCCAGAGCTACTCTGGCTTTGTGGAAAGCTGCATTGGAGAACTCTGTCCTTGAGACTGCACAGAATTCCATTTCACCATTTCACTGGAGTTGTAAGTAAACACTCTGTCACACCCTCATTTCTACTGAATTTTTATTTTCTTCCCATTTCACATGCAGACTTCAGCTGTCAGAAACCATCCACAAAAACACAATAAAACTTAACTTTGTCTTTCTATGTGTTCACCACCCAGCGCATCAGAGCACTGAGACTTTTTGATTCCCACATTAATCCTTCCAGCGGGATTCACCCACAGAAATTGGATCAACATTCTCTTTTTAACACTGATGTAGCCTCAATTTGCACCACAATTCTGCTGCTTTTGCTTTGGCTGAAGCAAATCTTAGAACACAAACAAAAGCTGACCCTATACACTCTCCAGAACTCACTTTTAAAACTGGTACAGAAGGTTTTAAACTTTAATTTAGTCTCAAAACCACCAATCTATACTTGGCCTAATATTCAAATACATTTGAATTACTCAGGATTCATCTCAACTAAAAACTTTCATCCAAGGTCTTCAAGTCCTGTAAAAATCAGTGATAACCCACAAACCCTCCAATGTCTTGTTTACTATCAGCTATAGCAAATAAATAAACAAAACTGATAGAGACACCTAAATATTCTCTAATATATAATGCAAACCTTGAAAACAAAGGGATTTTTTAGAGAACAAACACAATGTAAATGCCAAATCACCTGCACTAAGCACACACTATGCCTGGAATACAAATTAAGAACTTCAAGTGCACTAATACAAACACAAGAAAGCAGCAGTCAACTCCCACTCTTTCAGAGTCCTACTGTTCAGTAAAACTCCCAAGTTTTTAAGAATAAAGACATTAAGAAAACATTAAAACTCATTGAAACATGGAAAACAACCAATATAAAAATCAACTAGACTTCAGATTTCCAGACATAAACTGAAATCAAGATACTTCCCCTTAAAACTTAGGCCACACAAGTGAGTTTTAAAGGACAGTGACATAACTCAGGGTGTCTGAAAGGATTTCAGGAGCACAATTCACTGAATGGCACAATTCTGCAATGTTTGCCCAACATTGCCCTCTGGTGCCTGAAGCTCTGCAGTTTAACACTGAAAACCTAATCAAGGCTGAAGTACTCACACAGCCATTAACTAAAAAATTTCAACCACACCACCAAAAGTAGGGAAATGTGTTAGATTTCCTTTCCTGAGAGTTTTATACATTTTTTCAAGTAGCAATATTTAGTAATCGTTTAGTCATCACTTGGTAATCATTTTTCTGTCTGACCCTATAGGCAAAGAAAATCCAAATCCAAGGTTTCCTCCAGGGAATATATGAGTCACACACACACAAAAAAATTGTATTCTTATAAAACAATTTAAATTGTCTTAGAGTGAATGTATGCATGCTTTTATCACAGCATGTCTTTCAATCACTTCAAATCTCATTTTAGTTTTAGAGGAACAAAACAACTTGCATGTAAATGGCAGCATTTGGGGATGCTGTTAAAATAACATGAGTATGTAACTGCTTTTTTTAGGCTTTACTTACCAATCTCAAAAGGCAATCATTCTTTTTTTAAAGTAACGTGACCTTCAAAGCTAGTTTCCATGCTGAACATACTTGTATACCATGCTGTCAAATACTTTGCACAAAAACTGTCAAATATTTATTTTAAAGGAAATTTTCCCTACTATTTCTAATATAGTGATTTCAGACAGACCTAGAAAAACACCAAACACAAACCATTTTATTCTTTTTCCCCCTTCACCATTCTGTGTGCATTCTTGACTAATAGTCTCCACCAAATTGAGTGTAGCAGTAATTACATATTCTCTCAAGATGGCAGAAACAGCAAAATATGTGAACTCAGGAAAGAGCAGTTCATGGAAACAATTTAAATCATCATAAGCAAAGTTGTAGAACTGATTATACATTCACGTTTTTCAAAATTTTTGATGCTCTTTTTCAAACATCAACACAGAGCTCATGACTAATAGCATAATTTTCAAGTTAAAAAAAAAGGTGGCTGTTCTTAAAGCATCATTAACCAAAATGCCACACCTGATTGTGTTCAATTAAATAAAGGTATCAAACAGAAGGAGAACCACAGAACAAATACTTGATTTTTTAATAATAACTAAGTATTATAAATTATAATATTCTCATGGGTAGCATTTTTTCATTTCTTGATATTTATTTATTAAATACAGTTCACACTGTCTGTAGATCTTGTAGCTTTCTTGGAACCATGGCTCTATTTTCCACAGTAAGAGCTGAGAAAATGCACAATATGTAACGTTACCTCAAAATTTCTCAGCTTTGGTTTTTTTTTTTTCCTTTTAATAGGAAACTTGATAAAAAAGATGAAAAAATAGTTAAAATCTTAGAGAACTTAACATTTTGCACTGCATCTTCATATGTATTTTAGTAGTAGATCTCCCCAGACTGTACTGTGGTTTGCTGCTTTAAGCATTTGTCTCAAGATATAAAATAAATCCACTGGAGACTTCCCAGAATTTTTTGGATTTTTTTTGAAGGCCTGAAACATGAAGATCACTCTTTCCTGCACAGAACACTGCAGTAATGGCAGTAACTGCAGAACAAACTGCAAAAGGGCTGGAGGCCATCACTCACATACCTAACAAGTCTCTCCAGAAATCAATATTGCTGGCAGAACAGGTGGAGTGGTGGCACTTTTGAAGAGCTGAGCATCCCATCTCCAGGTGAGCTGGATCCCAGCATGGCAAGAATATTCTGTCTAATCCATCACTGCTTCTGGTTAGGCTCATTTTTGTCTCTCATTCTGCTGCTTTAAGGTACCTGCTGAGTTTTATTGAAGCATTTGTTCTGATCAACCCCAAGATCTCTCCTACTTCACTTTATTGACTCACACAATTGTGGGAGTTAATCACTTCCATGCCCCATGATTGAACGTTTTCATTTGTCATTTTACAAACACTACTGCACTTTTCACTGGACCAGCCTTCTAGCTATATGGACAAAACAGAAACATGACACAGAAAAAGACAAGAAATGAACACAGAAATGGGACAGGAATAAAAAACAGGTACCTAATTAGAGTGCCAAATCAGGATGATTCATGACAGGAAATTAACAATAAAAACAACAAAAATGGGTGAAGATCCTTGAGAAGAATGAAATAACAAAGAAAATCAATTGTTCAGGGTTTATCATCAGAGCAACACTAATCAAAGTCCACAGTCTCACATCAAGTCTAGAAATTCAATGCCTTTTACTTAAGCACACCTCAATTAACCTACATGGACTCAGCATTAATACTTCAATTAATGAAAAAGCTCTGGAAGCCTTTCCATGGGGAATCATTCTCCTTAATAACCTGTGCTCAATACTAAGTTGTTTACCATTGCAACAGAAATTCAACAAACAGAAAGACACACTAGGAAAAATACCATGGCAAAAGCTTGGATTTCATTTAACATTAAATGAGTAATTTATCAGAACAACAAATCTAAATTGAGGGAAAGGGGAAAATGTTAAGAAATAAATAAGACTGTAGATTTCAGTACAATTATATATTGGTGAATGGTGGAGCATGGAAAGGACAAAGAAAAATTAACCCAAGCAATGGAGAACTCAAAGATAATTGGAAACAAGCCTGAATGAGCAGTCATCTTGCAAAGATGAGGTGCTGAGTCAGGTAGGAGGAAAAAAATTTGTGGGAAAAACAAGCTGAAACTGCCATTAAATGACAGAAAGGCATACACTTGCTATGAAACTGAGTCTGTGAGAGTAAATAATCTGAAAAAATGTGATACGTGATGAGAAATCAGACAAGAAAAGGGTATGGAGACTGCAAGCATGAGTACATGCTAATAATAAAACACACCATTTTAAAATATTAACCAGCATTCTGAATTATTAAAATGAAAACAGAGGAGTTTATTCTTATGATAAAGTAATGCCTATTCCCACATTACAGAAAGTTCACAGACAAGACTGGAAAATCAACAACTTAGGTTGGAAAGAAATTGTAGAGGTCATCTTGTTTAGCCCAGTGCTCAAAACAGGGGTAAATTTGGTGGTAGTTGAGGTTTTTCACATCCTGTTCACTCAAGTTTCAAAGATTTCTGAAGATGGAGGTCTCAGGTTCTCTCTGGACAAGCAGTCTCAGTGTCTGATCCCCCTCGGGCTTGGGAAAAGGGAGTTTTTATTAGGGAGGGAAGTTTCCCATGGCTGCAGCACATTCCCTGACCCATCCTTAGCTGAGCACCTCTGGGATGAGCCCAGCTCTGGTTTTTCTGCACTTTCCCACTTCGGAGTTGAGCAGAGCAGTAGGAATTACCCCAATATTCTTCTCCTCTACAGACTGAACAGGTGTCAGTGGTTTTGTCATCTGGGGAGCTCCAAACTGGCCTCAGTTCCAAAGAAACTGTCTCTAAAATTCCAAATTAAGGGGAACAAGCACTTTCCTCAACATGCTACAGTCTTGATAAAGACATAAATCTACCAAAATCAACCAATTTCTCCAAGTGAGGCCTCTTTGGTGAGGAGCAGAATTTCTCAAAGCACTGACTAAAGAGTTACATTAATCACTTCATGATTTGCATCTGGTTGGCAAATTAACTCCTCTTGTGCTTACCCCTGGAACTGGAATTCAGTGTAAATTCCAAGACAGAACTTTATCACAACAACAGTAAAGAGAAGTATTGGTGCTGCTACAGTTAATTTACTCAGGGAATGGATGTTGTGCAGATCTACACAAATAACTGCATTTCGAGTCCTCAAGTGCATGTAAGCACTCAGAAGGAATTTCCTCATTAAGAAATTCTCCAAGTTTTTTAAATATATAACAGCATCATTACTCACACAATACAAATTAGACTGTAAATCAAAATGTTCTTAATCAATTCATTCTCTCAGAGACCCTTCTGATGTGCAGCTTTACAACTAGTTTTTCTATTAATCCCTAAAAAAATTTGGATACTTCTGTGAGGGTGAGAGAAAATGCTGCTGGACAAAGTGGCCTGTTAGCTTCCAAGAATTAATTTTATTGTGCTATAAAAACAAAAGCTTTGGGCACGTTCACTTCCCATGGAAAAGCACTTTATTATATGTGGTTTATTATCAATAATTTAGGTCAACTTGTTTGACTAGACACTGCAGTAGACATATCAATAAAAACAAAACCCAAACAGAAATCATGAGGAAATAAATGTACACTGATTCATTAGCTTGACAGAACAAAGGGCTCCAAGAGATGTGATTTATGTTTAACGCAATACTAAAGGTAAAAATATTTAACACCAAGAAAAATGCTGGGTTAGGACTGAGTGGATATTAAGTTGGTCTGGTAGTTACAGAACTTTTAACCTTTAAATGGATAACAATTTTTTAAAAACCTTGTTAGTTGGAATAAAGAAAGAAAAAAACCCCACTATTTCCTTTTTTTCAGGATACACTGCAAGCAGCCAGCTGAAGTAGTAGAGAGCTTGGGCTTGATCCTTCTAACCTCACATATTTCTCCAGTGGTTTGGCCTTTTTTCTTACTCCCTTCTGATCACCTGACATTAGAGTATTTTCAAATAACATAAATCACTGGGAACAACAAATCCATGAGCTGAAGTTTTTATTAAAACCCAAAGCTTCTCAGATCTAACTACTTTAGTTCATCAGGCTTTTAAATTGTGGTCAAAATGGGAATTTGAAAAGCAAGGATGAATGCGGACTTTTAAACAACAGTAGCCAGCGTACAATAATTATTATGTTTTGGGATATAATTATTACTTGAAAACCAGCCTGTGTAAATCATGTAACAGGAGTTCTACTCAATGAAGAAATGTAGAGAACTGATTTATAGGTCAGTGCCAGTAAAGCATTTAAACACTCTGACTTGCAGAGAACTTTTTCTTTTCAACACCTCATCACCAAAAATATGAGAAAATTGATAACAGCAAACCATTAATCTGAGGTTATGCTGGCTTAAACCATCTTTAAAGAATATTTATCCAAAAACATATTTGAAAGTCAAAATGAGATTCTTCTTCAGAAAAATAGCAGAAAGAAAAGATTTAGAAAGATGCATACCATGTTTTCCACTCTGAGCTCAAAAGGCATAGGGTTGTACACCATCAGCTGAACTTCACACACATCTCCCTGGACCCACTGGAAGTCTGCAAGGAATAATCACAGAATTAAGGCAGGAATTACCTAATCACAGGGTTATAAAAAAACCAGCAGCAGCTGAGCTGTCAGACTGCTATAATGCTTAATATCTCTCTATAATCTCCACAGCCCAAGTCCTACTCAAGAGCATTGTGTGACCCAAGCTGTAAATTCCAGGCAAAGCAACAGGTCAAGGGACTGGAAACATTCATTAACACAGCAATAGAGCTCTGAAGACAAAATTAACTGAGGCAGCAATTCAAAGCACTACTTCAACACATCCTTCATGTTCAACACTTAAAGGTTCCCATACTTGGAGTTATGTAGAGAACACATGGCCTTGATACTGGAGACCTGGATAAGAATCAGCCAGGTAAGAAATGAACAAAACAGGAAGAAGGAAACCACAAGTCCTCATATAGACACAGGTGATTATATGGAGTAACTAAAGAGACAGTGAAGTAAAGTGGGCCAGGTAAAAAGATGTAATTGCAGTTTATATCTTAGCACAAGTGACAGGTCAACTTTAGAGATACTTCACTCTGGCAATTTTAATATTTTTTTGAGTTTTATAATTTAAGGATAGAGAACAAACCTAGTGGAAGGTATCCCTGCCCATGGCAACCCAAGGGAGGCTGGAAATGGATGATCTTTAAGGTCCCTTCCAACCCAAACCATTCTGTAATTCTACAGCTCTGTGGGAGATTATGGAGGTCAGCAGCAGAGATGCAAATTTTGAGTAATTGTTCAATGCAAAAAGATTATTTTATATCAGCACTTCATAACCTTTTCAGCCCTCAAGTTTGTGTCTACCTTCCAAATTTCTCACACTGAACCACATACACCTGAAGTTCAGACTTTAAATTGAATAAGATTCTCCCTGCAAGCTGAGGATCTGCAGCCCAAGTAAACAAAAGGTGGTTTACTTACATTTCTTAAATAAATCATGATTACAAGCTAAATTATAACATACATGGATTAGTTCTTATTGGTTTACCCAATGATTTTAACATACATTGCTAACAGTTTTTTAGTAGGATATTAGGAAATGTCCAGTAAAAAACCTGGATTATCAATATTAAGACTTTAATGCACAGTTGAAGCAATCTGTACTCTAATTGAACATTCACAATCATTTACTTTCTGATTACATTTTAGAGGCAATATTAGAGAGCTCAAGGGAGATGTACTTAATGCAAATGTTTAACTCAAATTAATGCTAGTGGAAATTAAACACATACATCCACAGATGTTAATGGGTTATATTACTGTGAAACCTGAAAAGCAAAACTGTTGATTAAAACAAAACGTTCAAATTCACAGTGGTGTGAGATGTTCCCTACATTTTGTATTTAATTGCTTATTAGTGTCCATGATGTCTTCTGCATTCTGCAGCCCCCAAAACAGCCAGTGACTGCTCTGCACAGGTACAGAGTTAACCATTGTGGTTTACTATAACAGCAGTCCTGAATCCCCAGGACATTCTAGCAATCACCACACTGAGGAATGTCTGTTCTGAAAGCACAGCCATCCAGCAGGGCTCTCCAGGCCCAGGACTCATCCCACCACATTTCACTTATGCCAATGATGTCAAAGCTCTGGGACTGGGCCAAAGCTTCCAGCTGGTGTTTGTTCCTCATGCTGCATGCATCAGGGTAGAAATATTTCAGGTGTGGTACCTTGCGGCCAACACCTGGTGAAACAGATTGAAGGATCCCATCAGGATCCTCAAGGTTTGGCACAAAATCCCATTGCTCATCACTGGGGAGCCTGGTTTTCTCCTTTCCCCCTTCCAAGTTAGTTCAAAGCTCTGTCAGCAAGCCCCTGTGCTAGGACTCCTTTTCCCATCTGAGAAAGGCTCATCCCACCAGGTGTCAGCAGGCCAGGTGGTGACAGATCATCCCATGGTCAAAAAACCCACATTCTTTCCATTGACACCAACCTTGGAGCCACACAGCAACCTAATGGGGCTGCCTGTTCCTATTAATACTATTCCTTGCTTCTGGAAGGATCAAGGAAATCACTCCCTGTGCTCCTGATCCCTTCACCAACTGTCCCAGAGCCTTGAAGTCTCTTTTGACTGGCCTTGGACCTCTCTTTGTTGTTTTGCTGCTGCCGGTCTGAACAACCAATAGCAGACAGTACTCAGAGGGTCTTTCTAAACTGGCATTTCCAGTGATGTCCTTTACCTGAGCCCCTGGGAGACAGCAGACTTCCCCTGAGCTGGGTCAGGTCTGCACATGGGGCCCTCCACTCCCCTTAGAAGGGAGGGAGTCTCTCATGAGAACCACCCTTCTTCTCCTGCCAGCAGAGGAGGCCGTGATGCAGGGTGCAGGTGGTGCTGCTTTAGGAGGCTCCTCTGCCCCAGAAGGACCCTCAGCCACCTCAGCAGTTGTTTGGCCTTCTCATTCCAGAGCCTCACCCCTGTTGTAGAAGGGGCCAGTCCTACTGGTCACATTCTGGGGAGGAGGAGGAGCCTTCCTCCAGGTAGGTGCAGTGACCTGGTTCCATCCTTCACCTGCAGCAGAGCCCTGCCTGACAGCCCCTGGACCATCACCATCTGCAGAGAGGGAGGTGATCACTCCACTGCACCCTGTGCTTGTCAGGCACAGCTGGGAGAGACACAGACAGACTGGAGAGGATCCCAGGGAGCACCACAAAGGTGCTCAAGGACTGGAGAACCCTGAGGAACCTGATGAGGAAAGAGTTAAGAGTGAGATATCCTCTCTGGGGGAAGAGAAGGCTCAGGGGCAATATCATCACAGTATTCCAGGACTTCAAGGGCTGCATGAAGAGGACAGAAGCTCTTTCCTCCTCCTCACATGGAGCCACAGGAAGAAAACCAAGGGTAACAGACACCAGTTGCAGTGAAACAGGTTTTATTTTCTTACTATTTTTTTTTTGTTTTGTTTCAGTAAGAACAGTGATTCAGTGGAACAACCTCCCTAGGGACATGGTGGAGTCTGAATCAATGGAGGTTTTTGAGATGAGATTGAAATCCCCTGTGAAAAATGTGCCAGGGCAGTGCTACAGAATTGTTTCCTTGGGGGAGAAGGTTTTGAAAGGAAAGGTAAAATGAGCTATATTTGTATCAGTTAATACAGGTATGACAGAGCTGCTGGATTTACTAACAAAACTATATTATATATTCTTGCTGCTTTAGATTATCAGCACTCAAAACCAAAAAACCACTTCATGTCAAAAATCAGTAGTCAGTTTATTTTTTACTACTAGCACGCTATTAAAGCATTTTAATTAGAATATAATTATCCCTGCTATTGTTTCCAATCAGAAAAGCTTATCAAGTTGAAAGCTGAAAACATTTCAAGACTTTCTAAATGGGTTTTGTTTCCCTTTGGTTTGTCAGCAGTGCTTGACTTCCTTTGCTATAAAACAATAATTTAACCAAAATATGGAGTGCTATCTCCATGTAAGAAAAACAGTTCATTTGTTATTGTTGTTTTTAATTAATGTTAAATACATGCCATTAAAATACTCTCATTAATTTTGAAGTTAATAAATTTCTCAGCTTCTTTCAAAGGAAGTATCTGCTTTTATTTTGTATTTTCTTTTGTTCTCTAAACTTTGAAACATTAGAGGCTTTTAGCAATGACTACAATGTTTGTATACTTCAAAAGACAAATGCTGTACAGGATCAGAAGCAATCAGACATCTCCTTAGGCTAAGTAAAAACCTAAAAGAAGAATGTTCACTGTAAAATGTAAATCTCCTACGGTACACAAAGCACTGAAACAAATGCTAACCAGTTCAAAAATGCAGGTTCCTTTTGTATGCATCAAGGAATGAGAATACTGCTTTATGCAATTATGTGACAAAACTGAGAATAAGGTTTTACTCAAATGAAAAAATTCGACACGTTATAGCTAAGAGATTAAATGTTAAAAATTTAATATTAATTAAACTTTCAATAAATTATTAAGAGAAATCAAGAGAGCACTTTAAGATGTTCCCCTACGTGCACATTTTTTCAATTTATCCTTTAACTAATTCTTTTTAATCTTTTTTTAATTTCTTATCCTTTCTCTTTTGAAATTGGAGTAATGCTGCAGCCAAGTCCCACTGAGCCAAGTGCATCCCAACTGCCAGAGCATCATCCCTGCCCCTGCACATCCCAGCTGCTCCCGTGCCAGCTCTCCACTGAAAATACCACAAACCCAACCAGAAAACGTGCATGTTCTTCTCAGGGTGAGGCATTTCACCTTGCTCATAATCAGGGTCCTCAGCAGGGGCACAGCCCACAGATGTTGGAAAGAGGAAACACACAGAGATTCTTGGAGAAGTGGCCCTGCAGGCAGGCACGGTCCAGATGAACAAGGAGCCAAGTTAAAATATACTGCAAATTTCTGAAGCTTTTACAATCAGTTCTCTTCCACAGTCACACAAATCTTTTTTGTGCTGACATTGATGCCTCTGGTAAAAATTATCACACGATATGCACAAAGGCAACAAAAAGAACTAGCAATATTTGTAACTTAATCCAGGATTTAAACAAACTTCTAATCTTTTTGCAATAGCACAATTACTGCATTGAAAGGCTTTACAATCTTTATAAAAAGAAAATGTCTAATAATCCTAACAGGGTTTAAAAATTTTTTATTGGTGAACTGTCCTTAAGTCAAAGGGACTAATCAGACAGTTCATCACTCTGAGTTTATGTTAAATCAGAATAGGAAAAGGAAAAACCACAACATTTTCCTCAGGGCACTGAAACTGTGGTGGCTGCCAAGCAGAGCGTGTCAGAACTAAGTTTTTCCTGAATTCTCTTTTGGTTGAGAAGGAAATAAAACTAGTTTATCTCTTCTGAAAAATCAATATTACCATCTATGAGACTCTATTCCTCTTTTGAATACGAAACTGTGCCTCAGAGAAAAGAAAGATTTGTTCCTTCAGGACCTGAGGCTAAAAAACTGGTTGTCCAAATAAAAGATAGCAATGTTCAGATTTGCTTTCCTTGACCACAGAAGATTCTCTAATTTAACAAAATAACAGAAAATACTGTAAATTATTCTTACCTATTTTCTTATTTCGTTCTTCCCCACGACTGTGTGCAATAATTGGAGAATATATGAAGGGGCTTTTGGTTGACACATTCTGACCAAGCAAACTTTTCATTTTGTGAGGTCGGAGACTGGTTGGGAGGTTCAAGAGCTTCACAGACCTGTTGAGTAAAAATAATTTCTAATTATTTCATTTATTCTATTTTGTAACAGTTTTGTAAAGAACTTACAAATATGAAATATCAGTCTGAGAATAAAATACCTGAAATAGAACACTTGAAACAAACATTTACAATACAAAAGGAAATAACACCAACCCAAGCAAAATGCAGTTTCAGAAAGCTCTCAGAAAACAAATAACAAAGGAAAAAAAAATCTTTAAAACCAACAAAACCAAAACAAGCTGGAACAGTAACTGGAAATCCAGCTCTTAATTTTTGAGTACAGACTGAACCACAACTCCAGTGCAGAAAGCAGCCAAATATTTAACTTAAACCCAAACCAGAATCCAGACAAGATTTCACTTGACAACAGAAATAAAGAAACTTCTCCACAGTGAATAAAGCTGATTTTAATACACTGAAAATGCAAAGTTGCTGCTGGATGGAAGGAAATGTCCCAGAAATTTGAGTGGGTTTATTAAACAATCAGAAAGCAATTGCAAAGAGAAAACAAATTATTTATTAGATTGCATCCTTGCTAGACGCAATTCCCTACAATGCCATGCAGGGAAATCAATGCTCTTCCAATGCTGAGGGGAAAGTAAAGACTAAATTTTGGGCAGAAGAACAAGCAATAAATTGGTGGATATTCAGTAAAATCAGCAGCATTCTATAAACCTGTAGGACAGCTAATTACTTTAAATCAGGAACTCAGCACAATAAAGAACAGATGTATCAGTATCACACTAATAAAAAGTAGACACACGCAAGAAACCAAGATAATGTGTTTCTGCTGAAAAATAATGAAGCTGTTAGAGTAACACTAGAGACTAAAAGTTCTCTCTGTGAAACAAAACACTACAGAAATTACTAAGTAACACTAAAAGTAGGTTGAACAAGAAATAAATCACATCCATATACTACATGTTGGTGCTACTTAGTGTCAGCATCAAAATCATATGCAAAATCACAGACAATGAACCTGAGGAATAGGAAGGAAACTGTAAGAGACCCCTGATATTTCATATTTTAAAACCTCTTCTGATAGAGTTTTTTACAAATTAGAATGCAACTTAAAGCAAAAATGTGAATTATAGTTATTTGAGGAAACAAACATTGAATTTGATATAGAGGTAATAAAAAAGAATTTTATTTTATATAAAAATAAAGGAAAAGAAGAAAGTGCTTTAGCTCCTTCATGGTTATTATATAAATACTGGTGGACAGCCTGTTTTACCTGAATGCATGACAGTGGAAGGAACATTCCTCAAACACATATCAGAGAGCTGTACCCTCACAGGTCAGACACAGAAGAGGGCAGATTTTTTAATTCCTTTGTGTGAAAAGCTTCAGTCATGTCCCGTGGCCTGACACCACTGAATGCAAATGAGTGACAGTTAAGAATTACTAACTAATTTCATTAGCTACCCAGAAGATCAAAATCCTGTATTTGGAAAATGTTAATTAAACACAACCTTGCTTAGACTGGAAAGGAAATTTTTTTTTTTTTTTTTTAAGAAATCCCACTATACTAAGTAAACAGAAGGAAGGGAAAAAATGGCACTGAGTAAATCTGAAGTAGTAAGGAAAGTATGTAAGGACAACTAAAAGCAGCTGTGGCAAAAAAAATTTTCTGCTTTTAAATATATTAGTAAGACAATTACCTTTAACATAGGTAAATTATAAAAATGTGAATAGTGAATTTTTTATCTGAGAAAACACCAGATGATGATTTTATAATGAATGTGAGTAACAGAATATAAAGATTTTGCCTTGCCCAATCTGTTCTATTGCTTTTAATGTACTGGGGAGAAAAGGTAACACTGCCACTGTTTTCCTATTTCACTGTGGCATTTCTATATCTGACAGTATTTTGATTAAGAAATCCGCATCAAAAATAAGCACCCCACATTAAATGGATTAAAACTCGTAGACCATGAAATGCCAACAGTAAATGGAAGTCATCCCCATCAGTAAATGTGTGTTTCTAGAGAGCTCTAACATGGATTGAATCGTAAGCTGAGGTTATTCAACATTGATCAAAATGACATTTCCACACATTTATAATTGATGTCACAAAAATTAGCACGACTTAGCTCAGAGAGCTCTGCAGTCCAGCAGCACAGCTGGCTCCCAATGGGCTGCACAGCTCTACAACACCAGATCTGCTGGGCAGATGTAACCAGAGCCCTTACATCTAAATTCAACTAACATTTTATTGGAGTACTAATTTTTATTACTATGGCTTTTATAGAAATTTTAACAGACAAGAAGGTGGAGGAGAGGAGCAGCAATCCTTAAATGTTAAATAAAGTTGATGCTGGGTTCCTCACCCCATGGCAAAATAGAAGGAGCTATTTCCAACATTCCAAGTACAGTCAGGTCAAGACAGGTTGATAATGTAAGTGGATATGTTTGTCCCCTTCTCTCAGAGTACAAAACATTTTAAGTGACATGAAGTCTTTCCCACTGAAATCTTGGGAATCTCTTGCCAGAGTTCTGACCGACCTCTTCTTCCAGTCTCTTCTCCAAGGTATGAGACAGGATAAGAGGAAACAGCCTCAAATTGCATCAGGGGAGGCTTAAATCTGATCTTAGAAGAATTTTTTTCATGGCCAGGGTTGTCAAGTATTGGAAGAGGCTGCCCAGGGAGGTTGTGGAGTCACCATCCCTGAAAGGGCTCCAAAAATGTGTGGATGTGGCATCTGAGGACATGGCTGAATGGTGAACATGGTGGTGGTGCTGGGTTGATGGCTGGACTTGATCACCTTAAAGGTCTTCTCCAGTTTTAACTACACCATGGTTCTATGGTGCTATGAGAAAATCCATGACTCCATGAAGAAGGATTCAATCAGCATTTGCCCCATTTTCTTCACTATTCAGCATACTCCTTCTGAATAGGAATTATCTTCCCTTCAAAAAGAAAGTATTTTCTTTTAGTCTTCTATTATTGATACCCAGTGGCTACTTTCTCTCTGACTCTCTCTAATGTTTCGTGCCAAGCTTCAACCTGAACAAGTTATTGTTCATTGGCCTGACTGCATGATGTGCCTGAATGGAACTGAGATTCAGAACAGGCCAGTGAAGGTGCCAGTTTGAAAATGCAGCATGGGGAAAGGGAGAGCTACAAAAAGCACCATTTCCAGGTGGGTTCCAAGCTCTGTGGATGGATACCACATCCAACTCGTGGACCTTCAGTATCGAAATGATCAAGCATTCAACTAAAATCTCAGCTGCACCAAAATACCTTGCTTCAATAGAACAAGAAACTGTTGAAGGACAGTTCTTCAAAAAACAAAACTTCTCTCTCCCTGAAACTAAAGGTCACAAAGTATTTTCTGGTCAAAAGCTCTATTTTTGATCAAGAGCTTCTCAAAACAATTTGACATTTTGACATTTTTTCGTGTTCCTGTGATCCACATGCATAAAGTGAGATGACTGTATCCTTTCAGTATCCTTTAAAATTTGACAGGTACTGTGAAAAAGTTAAAGATTGTGTTTTGGTCTTACTTCACAATAGGCAATTTGGTGAAGGGAACAGGAGGTAGCTTCAGACCATCTGGAAGAGTGATGACTTCCATTGTCCCAGGGCATTTTGCTGTGTAGCTTTCCAAGCTCTGTGTGACATCTTTCTTTTCTAGAAAATAAAATTAAAAAACAAATTCAAACTCACATTTAATTGAGACTATGGCCTTCTTTTGTACAAAATAACTGACACACCAATTTCTGCATTCAGCATTTGGAGTTATGCTCAACTTTGACAGATGGATCAAATACAATTAAGTGACCTTAAGCAAAAGAGTTTTCTAGATTTCTCAGAATTTTTCAAGTGCCAGTCTATACCTACTTTTTGTTAGGGTTTTTTATTGTCAAAATACATTTTTTTACAATTCCACTTATTAAATCTATATATCCAAAGAAAACAATCAGCCTCACACATATTAAGGTTATTAATAATAGCATTGTATGGGAACAAGGACTGCTCTGAAACATTAGATTAAATAACATCAAAGGCAATGAAGAGAAACAAATTACTCTTGATGTTAACTTGTATGAAAACTATCTAATCCTCAAAATAATTGTACTGTGTTATGCTACTAAATCATAAAGGTAAGAAAGATTTTCTTTGGTTTTGCTTAAAAATACAAGAACATTCAAATTAATATATATTATTTGGGTTATCTTCAAGAATGTACAATAAGGTCTGCAGCATTATAGGCTGGGGTTGGTGTGGCTGGACAGTGCCCAGGCAGAAAGGGACCCGGGGGTGCTGGTGGACAGCTGGCTGAACATGAGCCAGCAGTGTGCCCAGGTGGCCAAGAAGGCCAAGGCTCGTGGCCTGGATCAGGAACAGTGTGGCCAGCAGGAGCAGGGAGGTCATTCTGCCCCTCACTCAGCACTGGTGAGGCCACACCTCAAGTGCTGTGTCCAGTTCTGAACCCTCAGTTTGGGAAGGACGTGGAGACGCTTGAGCGCGTCCAGAGGAGGCAGCAAGGCTGGAGAGGGGCTGGGAACACAAACCCTGTGAGGAATCACTGAGGGAGCTGGGGGTGCTCAGCCTGGAGAAAAGGAGACCCAGGCGTGACCTCATCACTCTCTACCGCTCCCTGAAAGGTGGTTGTGGCCAGGTGGGGTTGGTCTCTTTCTCCAGGCAGCAACTGATAGAACAAGAGGACACAGTTTCAAGCTGTGTCAAGGGAAATATAGATTAGATATTAGGAAAAAGTTTTTTACAGAAAGGGTGATCAAGTACTGTTATGGTCTGCCCAGGGAGGTGGTGGAGTCACCATCCCTGGATGTGTTTAAAAAAAGACTGGATGTGGCACAGTTTAGTTGAGGTGTTAGGGCTGCGTTGGACTTGATGATCTTGAAGGTCTCTTCCAACCCAGACATTCTATAAAAAAATCCATAAGAAATCTGTAAAAATAATTGTGTATTAGTTTTATCCAGCAATTATTTTGAACAATATAAAAAAATATGTCTTCAGAAAAAAAAGTCTACCTGGAAATATAAAGCCTCAGCACAAAATAGTATTTGATCTTTACGATGCCTTCCAACCCAAACCTTTCTATGATTCTATCATTCCCTATTTCCCTGATGAAATGGAAGTCTGCAAACAGAGAAAAGCCTGGCAGTGTTTGTTTAGAGGAGAGAATGAGGCAGCTGAAAAGATCTATATTGTTTTAAAGTGAATATTCATAGAGTGTTGGAAGGAACCTTAAAGTCCAACCCCCCTGCCATGGGCAGACACCTTCCACTAGACCAGGCTGTTCTGTGTGCTACCAATAAAAATAATTATTCAATACTGAAACTGTATCTAGAAAATACTTACAATATCAAAATACTCAATGATAAAACTAAATAGGAAAGGGGAGGGTGATAACAAGTAGTTATCAGTAGTAGTACTACCAGAAAAACCTGCTTAGACAAGAGCACTGGGTTATGCAGCAAGGTTTTGGTAGCAAGGAGTGGCCTTTGGAGAAGGCACCAGGGTATCTCCACAGCAGAGCCCATTCCAGAGAGCCCCAAAACAAATCTGCTGCTGCCCAGAGTTGGGCCAGTCAGTGATGCTGGTGGCACCTCTGTGAGAGCATAGCTAAGAAAGGGTAAAAAATGCTGCATAGCAGCTGCGAGAGGGAGGAGTGAGAAAAACATTTAAGAAACATATCCTGTAAACCATGCCAAAAATACCAAAATCTACTCAAAACACCATCTTGGGTCTTGAAAAGCACAAACATCCAGCAATGCTTGTGCTGCCCACATCAATCCAGCTTAGTTTGTGAATTCTACAGCCACGAGTACACACTCCTTCAAAACAAATAAACACTGACTGTAATCCCCTTCACTATGGAATTATTGGCACATAACTGACAAACTGCCTTGCTCGTGTCTGTGTTTCACTGAACAGTCTCTTGAGCCATTCCCCACATTTTAATTGCCTACAGGAAATGTTCCCAAAACCACATTAGACACCCCTACATACCCAGAGCAGCACAGCACAGCCAGGAGTTGTAGTGGTTCAAGGCTGAGCATTACCACCAAAATTTCAGGTTATTTGCCATATTATGAGCAAGGGCACATAGTGCAAGCAGAATCCACCAAGATGGAAATCCTCCCAGCTACCAGGAATGATGAAGGCAAGACTACAGCATGTGCTTAACTGTGCTTGAAACCAAAGGTCTGCCATTCCAGAACACTGCCTTTCATTCCCTAGAGTGAAACAATGTCAGTTGTTGCTCTCAAAGAAACCAGGCTGCCATTTGCAAGAAGAATTTGTTTACAGATTTTTGAGCCACGTGGTTATTTCCTGGTAGCAACTCCCCAAGCTTCCCCTGAGAAAAACGCCAAACCAAACCATTTTTCTATGTTGATGTGGTGTGAAACACAGCTTTAAACATGCTGCTGCCAGGCCAGCAGCTCAGTTCCTTTTCCTCAGCAGCACATCTCAGCCAAGATGCTGAAGGAATCCACATCAGCAGGACACTATGGGAAGTATTCACAATGCCAAATAGCTGCCTGGTCCTGCCCAAGAGCCACTTCTGAAAGCAACCACCAGAACCTTCTCCCTCGAGGAGCTCCTCAGCTCCCTGACCTCTGTGGCGTAATGGTTGCCAAAAACCTGCTACAGCAGCTCTGAATTCTCACAGCTTCTGGCTGCCTGGCATCCTGTTCTGATAGAACCTCCTGGGAGGAGCCATTGAACTCCTCAACCTCCCTCCTGACCCACAGATAGGAGATTTCTGTGACTGTTATCACCAGCACTTATCTTTTCAAAAAGAGGAGACAAAACAAAAACCAGTTGCTCTTGGAGGTCTTTACCCACCTGGTGCCTTCAAGCTTGTACAGGTCAGCAGGAAGGCAATCACCACTTGATCTGTGACCTCACCTCAACAGCTTTAAAAGCCTGTCCTGCAGCTGGGAGCACTACTGGATACTTTTGTGTAGGTATTAGAGACTCATTTATTGAGTGAGGAGTGGCAGCTTATTTTCCTCATCTGGATTAACTATTCACAATTTTTTTCCCCTCACTGAAAGAGCAGGATCACAGAATGGCTGTAACCAAATAAAGCTGAGCACAGCCACTGTCAGCACTGGCATGTGAGCACATCCTGCTCCGTTTGTTCAGTATAACCTCATTGTATTTTCCCCATTTCTTACCAAATTGGCTTTGACTGCTTCTGACAACAAAAAACTTTGCAAGTCCACCCATACTCTTAGAATTTCATTGCTCAACTACTTCACCTCAATCTAACGAGCATTGGTTTTGTGTCCAAGCTGATTCAAACCTTCTTCTAATGTGAGAATACAGAAATCTGGGAGCTTCAGATGCACAGTCAGAAACCATTAGTGATTGAAAGCTACTAAATGTGAGAAAGACAAGACTTTCTGCTCGTTTCACAGTCATGTGGAACAGCATTTCACAATAATGGAGCCATTGAAAAATCAGACCAGGACAGGACAGGAGGTCAGTTGAAGACCAACATTTTTAAGCACTTTAGTAACTGTGATTTAACAGTGTAACACAAATAGCAGTTCACATCATGGCAGATAACACAGAAAATGAGAAGAACCTGCAGGATCAACCCACTCCTGCACCACCAGGGCTGGAACTCAGAAGAACAGAGCAGCTCCTCCCACCTGCAGGCAGCACCCCCTGCTCTTCTACCCCAGCAACTCTGACAGGGATGGGGTGATGGCATTTTCTACAATGTCAGTAATGAACAGCACCACTAATGTTTTTCTGAAAAATACATGGAGCATGTAAACAGAACTTTAAACTGCTCAGAAATCTCTTACTTGAACAAGCTGCTTTGAAAGCAATGCAGGAACCCTAAGTGTTCATCCCACTATTGTCTACTGCAATAAATGTGTGTGCTCCCCGCAGACTCCAAAGCTGTTCTCATGGAGAAAGGCACTGGCAGCCACCAGAGTATGTGTCCCATTTCTTTAAGAAATTAAGCAACAGAAATCTCTAAATAAACACAGCAGAGACTAATAAAATTCACTGTTTGACATAGAAAAGAGCAGACACTAGAAGAAAATAATTAATCTATGCTATGAGTTAGACCCACTTTATGAACAGAGCATCATGAACTATATCAGAGACGGACTCCACCCACACAAAGGATTCAATTATTTGCTGTGTAATAGCTCATCTTTGAAAAATAAGTTCTCAATTTACTACTAACTTCGCAGGAAGGGGGAAGAAAAAAATTTTAGACACAAAAATATCTGTCTTTTAGAAGCAGAATGTTTTCCACTTCTAAAAAGACTGCCACAGAGACAAGGAATAGAAAGAGACTACTAAACACATCAGTCTTCCATTGCAAGGTTTTTAATCATTGTATAAAATGTATACACATGAAGTCCCAGACAGTTTGCACAAAAATATTTCTAGTTAAGACCTGACTTTAAAAATCAACATAGCTGAAGACAGTTCATAAAGACACCATTAAAATTTCAGCATCTGGTTCTCCACCATATCTGAGAACTTCAGATGTCTGAGTACTTTCAATTCCAAAAAAATATATTTTGTACACACAAAATCAGTATATAAACCACTGAAATCAATACTAATTTTTTCGTGTTAAAGAATACTAGGAGTCCTACCTTTATAAAAAGTGGAGCAATTTAGACACAGATAACTTCTACAATGATAAATGAAGTTAAGGACTGCTGTAAAGGTGCTTATAGGCAAGACAGGTTTTGTAAATATTCACAGACACAATGGCATAACTGTTAAACACATCTGATTCTGGATTTTATGTGGAAGAAGCAGAGGATGGAAAGAACAATACATTGATTTCTGCAGAACATTTTCCCAATATACTGTTATGCAACATCACAGGAATTTGGCCAGAAAGGTTTATCAGGATTCAAAATTTCAACGCCTCCACTGGTGATCTAAACTTGCTTCAGAACAGGATAGTTTAATTGTTGAAAAAAATGAGAAACTGCCTGAAAACTTGAAATGAAAACATGTCAGCTCTCTCTCCTAATGTACAGCTGAGTTTTCCCATTCCTCTGTAAAAACATCTCTTCAGTATCACTCCTACCCTACTCATCTTTCCTTGGCAATCCAAACACAGTCAATGGACATCATATGGGGAGTTCACTAAAGTACATGGATGATCCATTTTTAAACATGGATATTTCTTTTTCCATATGAAGTGCCAATTTCAACAGCAGCCTTGACTCCAGTGTTTTAATTTGAATTTAGGGTGAGAGAGCAGTATTGAGTCTCTTAAATGTCATATAAAATATATTTGAATTTTAGTAATATAGCACCTCCTAAAATAGCTTCCTTCAGTACAAAAAAGTTAGCACTTAATAATACAGCACAAATTCTTCATGTCTTCATCTTGCCAATTCAAATAGATCTTCCTCAAAGGAATTTTTTTTCCCCTGGAATAAAAAGCTTGCAGTGTGCCTCCATTTGCACACCTGTATCTTTTCCCTCAATTAATCAAGGGAAATCACACTTCTTCAAGATCAGAGGTACCTACATGAAGATGGCAATTTTGGGCTAAAGCTCAAAGACTTCATTTTGTTCATGAGTGACCTTAAAAAACTGATAGAAAATTTTTGTCAAAAAAGCACTATTTTACTGTAACAATTGATCTGCTGATCACAGATCTGCCTAAGAATTTGGCTATGGCACTGGCTGGAGTTTTTGTCTGTACCTCACTGACACACAAGTCTAAGCAAAGGTAAAACACATGTGAGACTTTCAGGCTGGTCTGTAATGTTAAATATTTGATTCACAGCACATTATTTTTGTCATATAACATATGACTTAAAAAATGTTGTGTTTCATATTCAGTGCTATGCAAATGAATTTACATCTTTTATTCCTGTTTCTAGTTTACTCCATTTCATTCAAACACCCAAAAAAAAAATCAAAATCTCAAAAGACATGTAATTCTGGTAAATAAATTACACCCTCTTAATAAAGCAGTTTGAGCAAAATTATTAAATAAGTTGGCTTGTCTCTACAAAATACAGACTCCAGAGAGACATTCCAAAAGTGAGGAGTTAAAAAGAGCAGGAAAAAGTGTAGCAGGAACACAATAGTGCTGAAGTTTGATATCACAGAACTGACGAAAACACAGAAGCAGATGAAAAGCAGCAGGAAGTCACAGTACTATGATGAATAAGACTTAACTGACTTCTAAGGAGTCTCTTCCTACTTCACATAAAATCCCCCAAGTCCTTTATTCCAACCCATCAGAAAGCATTTCCATTCAGGCTTTTTTAATATATTCATTCTTAGACCATTGTGCCACTGCTATACATCAAACACATAAGGTGACAAGTCTGTTTAATTACATTTTTATACATATATATACACACATACAGTTATTTATATATAAGTACACAAGCAAAATACGGCATTAAGCTGAAGCTGTGAAATACTTCAAAGTAATGGCTAAGAACTACCCAGACTGCTATAAATATTGCCTGGTAATTATACTGTAGATTTCCATCTTCATCCTGAAATCAATTAATTTGAATATTATAAGACCAACTAAAGTAGCTCCCTTTTGAAAAATTTATTGGTTGGGCAATACCAATTTGCAGGTACTTTGTCAGCTAAAATACAACGCAGTGCATTAAAATCTGTTCATCAGTGTCAGTTAAGTAAACCTCACTCCAACTCTTAAGTTTATATCAAGTTTTAATTTGCATTAAATTCTCTGTTCAGTCTGATTAAAGCACTATTCTTTCTAGCCCTTGCAATCAGTAACATTTACCTTTCTAAAAATGAATTTACACACTGGAGATGATCTAGGAGAAATGCTGCCTGTCACAGCATACACCACAGCACAGGTCACAGTTGAGACAGCCACAACACAGAATATCATCAGACAATTTCAGAGAGCTTTAAGCATTCACACAAACAGAGTAACACCTTACCATATCAGAAGGCTTTGGGTGTCTGCCTATACAGAATAACATCATTCCACTCCAGAAGGCTGCAAGCATCTGCCCTTCTTGCTCTTTAGCCCAACCTTTTATACCCCTCCTGGTTCATGCATTGCACCTGTGTGCCCTCTGTTCCCTTTGGTGATTGTCAGCACACCTGGGCACTCCATGGCTCATTGCTGTCAGTGCTGCTCACCTGCTGCTCACAGCTGTGCCCATTGGGAATGAGGCTCAGCCACAGCCCCACTCCCAATTCCCACAAACCAGACACCTACAGATGCCCTAATTTAAATGCAATTTAAAGTATTTTAAGCATGGCAGCACAAAAGAGAAGCTACAGAGCAAAGCGGTTGTCCCTTCATTACACAGCTTTGGGGGATTACCTGTGACAGCATCAGCAGGATTCCAGCACAGGATCTCTTATCCTCCACTCTCAAGTAACATCATCACAATCAAGTCTACTCTAGAAATTCTTCTAAATAACCTTGGCTAGACAACAAATTGTGATATTGTCACTTTTGCCAGTTTTCTAATAGCTTACATCTGTTTTGACAAGTGCTGCTTTGGGATGGGGTAGAGTTAATTTTATTCACAGTAGCTGGGCTGGGGCTGTGTTTTGGAATTTGTGCTGAAAATAGTGTTGATAATACAGGGATGATTTGGTTATTGCTGAGTAGACAACTGGAAATCTCTTTCCTCAACACCCTAAACTCATTCACTTATTGTTTCTATCTCTTCTAATCATTAATGATCCAATGTACCCATAGATTTTTTGGGGTTTTTTTAATTCAGGAATACTGTATCAACTCATTTAAATGCTCCATCATTCCTTGAAAATAAATTATGCTTCAAAGATGTTCCAACCTCTTCCTATTACATCACAAATACCCACACACCTACTATTCTTTACCAGAGCTTCTTATAATGCACCCAGTACTAAGGCCAAATTTATTGAACTCCAGAGAGGTTCAAAGGATGGAATTTGGTTTACCTCACTTCAAGAGAAGCATCCATGACCAGGGTCACTTAGTCAGTACTGAGACAGCCATAGATGTGTAAGGGGAGTGATGAATCTTGTAAAAAGAATCACTGGTGTGGCCAAGGTCACTAGGAAGACTATGACACAGATATATCAGCTGGAAGAACTTCCATCTCTCTTGAACTCTTAAAAAAATACAGCAATGCACTTGCCATTTGTAATTTTAAAGTGAGGACAAAAACACTTTAAGAAATTAACTGCAACTGTAGTTCAGCAGTTTAAAATTAAAATGCTTTTAGCGCCTTTGAACCTTATCTGGTACCTGAAATTTATTACTGTTCGTTTTACAGTTCAGATCACTCCCCACCATAAACCACTTCTAATTACATTTCAAAATAATTTCACAGATTTATTCTCTGCAGAGGCAGGACCAGCCTTGGAATCTTCTTTCCTAAACAGAAAACCTTGATCCAAATTTTCTGATACAGCTCCATCTTCCCTGAGTGCCTCTTTCTATACCTCAATTATCTTTCAGTTCTGGCAGGCTTCCTGCTTCTGTGTGAAGTTATTATTTTTCATGAGTTGAGCAAGTTACACTGCAAAATCTTTTCTGGGCTTATGTCTTTATTTGTAATATTTATAATCTTGTTTTCTCTAACCTAAATATGAAAAACAGGAGAAAAAAAAGAAGAGCAGCATTATGAGAATAGGCAGGAGAAATGGCAAACAGAGGGGAGAAATGGTGAGCATCCAGCTCAAACCGAAATGAGCTGAAACTCTCAACAACTCTGGCTACAGCTCTGAAAACATGGGGAAATCAGAAAGTCACAGCAAGACTTGAACAGGAGGCAGTGAGGTGAACAGAGTCACAAGCTGCTCCAGCAGTCCCTCAGAAAAGGATGCCATTTTAAATTATTCCATGACCAAAAGTTATTAATAGGCTCACAGGTTATTCTTATCCCCTGCTCCAGTGAAATCCATTTAGCCCAATCTCTGTGGGGAGGTTTAACCCACCAAGTGCAGCTTCACTTCATTTTCCCAGGTCTGGACGGAAATTCAGGACAACATTACAATTTTAAGTAAAGATCCTCAGAAACTGAGTCTGGCAGTTTGGCAGGAGGGCTACAAAGGGTTAAAGTCATTTCCACATCCACTTGTGGCCTAGCTGTCAATTTTCAGGAGCCCAGTTTAATATTCTTATTTTCCATACTTCCACATAGCAATTTGAAATTTAAATGACACTGAGGGAATGCATATGCAATCTGTTCTATAAATAAAAATGTCTAAAATACTGCATAATTTCCTCTTTCAAACTGCAAGATTGAAAGACATATTTTAAGAGTTGTAAGACACCACGTCTGACATCACCAAACTATACTCAGTCCAGGCTTAACCATAATTTCTGAAGATAAACAAGGTTTGGGGTTTATTTCTTAGCTCAAGCTCTTCACTTCTTTGCAAAAGGCACAACCTCACCCTGCCAGCTGACATCTCACCCATCGCCTGAGCACAGCAGGCTTCAAAGCAGAAGGTTCTGAAAGTGCTCTCACATCAATGGTGTGAAGTCCCTCAGCTACCAAGAAGTCCAAGCTGCCAAGGCATCAAGGTGGCCTGCACAGCCAACACTGACAAGTCCATCCCAACTCATCTACAGGATGAGAGGAACTGCATTCAGCAGAAATTCTTCACTAGTTACAATGATCTCAGTACAGACTGAGAATAAACACCTTTACTAGTATCGAATGATTTAAGAAACAACCACGCAGAGGAAGGACAGACACACCAGGATATTCTGGGAAGTTCTCTCCATCATCTACTGTCAGCTCAAGAATAAAGACATCCAAATCCCTGGTCAACAGATGAAAAATTACTTCTGCATGTTTAATGCAGAATCATCATAGAGTCAGTAGTTTAATTCATTAAGTACATGACAGAGCTGTTGAGAGCTCAGATGTGAAGGCTGTCACCTCACCAGAAGACTGGAAAGAACCCAAATGCAGCAACAATAACCACAGGACAGGAAGATCTTGCTACACTGAGAAGCACTGAAAAGTGCACATTATTTCCCAAACAACAAAATAGATGAACCTTGAGGATCTTTAAGGAACTAGACCTCAAAAAAAAAAAAAAGGAATGGAATACTCCTAGTTTCATGCCATGCTATGCATGGTGGGTGAGAAAACATCACCTCAGCACATCAAGATCCCTGCCACCGGAAGCAAACCTCAGGAATCCTGAAATCTTGGAAACCTGCTGAATGTCTGAAAGAACATGAACTTGAAGGGGTGAGGGACTGTTCTGATCTGCTCAAGCTGAAGAGAGACAAGTTTTGTCTTGATCCACAAATGCAGGAAGGAATTAGGTTTTGCACATACCCAAAAAGAAGATTAAAACACAAACGAGGTTAAATGTTGGGATCCAGAGTGATAACTTCATTTTTTCATAGAGAAGGAAAGAAGGAGAAAATAGGAAAGTAGGAGAATGCAAGAATGATGATGAGAAGCAGAGGAAATGGGTTATCCCCACCATGGCTCCAGTGCTGCTCACAGAGGGTCATGGGGAGATCTCCCTGGGTGCCACCAGGCGTTCCCAGGGTCCCTTCCAGAGCTGCCCAGCCAGGGAGCAGAGCCAGGGCAGCAGCAGCAGTGGGGTGGAGCAGCCTTGTGGGAGCAGCCAGGACAGCAAGGACAGCAAAGACTCCAGCACTTTGTAGACCTCACAGATTTTTGGCAGGTTGGGCACTTGCTTAGAGAGGGTTTTGTGAGTGGCAACCTCACATCCACCTCCCAGCAAAAGCAAATCTCTGGTGAACTTCATCTCTGCTCCCGAAAAATACATTGGCCACTCCTTGGTACCCCGGCCAAGTTCATCTGATGTACCTAAAGTTTATTGCTCCTTCCCTAATGTATCAACTGCAAGGTCTTTTTTAATGGTTTCCAAACAGGGAGCATCATTTTCTAAAAGAAAGCAGTTCAAAGCTTTCACTTTCAAACCTCAAATGCTCCAAGAGGCAATGGAGAAACATTCCCAACTTTGTACTCATTCACCACAGGACTGCCAGGTGAGTGGACAGTCACATTTCCTTAGCAGCTGTTCCAAAATAATTCTCTGTTTACAGAGGTCTTAACAGATGAGCCAACTCAGAATTATTTGCACTCAATGCAAGTCACAATCCTTTAAAGAAGTTTAAATATTATCAGTGAAGAGCCACAGTAAAATAATGGTGTTTTTTTCCCATGTATCTGACATTACTCAATTCAAATTCACTGAGCTGTATACGCAGTTTTGTTTCAAAAAGCATTATGAAAAAGATAGGTTCAATTCCAAGCAACTTTGCAACTGCACATTTTAATTCTTATTTAAAGAAAGTAATTCTTAAGGGCTTGTTACCATTAAAACATAATAGCTTGAGATTTGAGGTTTTACACAGAATTTAGTACCTCTTTTTGCTTAGCAGTAGACTGCATTTTACATATTTATGCAACTAAATAGCTTAATTTTAAATCAAACTTTTAGCTTCCATGCTGTTAAAACAGTGACTGACATCTCCCATTTACTTGATGATACTCTTTATTTAGATTTGCCAGGCTGCATGGTTGGAGATTCAAGTAAATTCAAGTAAACACAGACAAGCTGTATTTTAAAATGCATCATTCAATTCAAACATTAAATTTTGTTTTAAACAGAAACCAGTTTTGACTATGCATTTCTGTTCTATTAATAGAAGCAAGAGCTTTTAATTAATAGATCTAGATTTCATTGGAACAAATAAATCACAGCAGCTGAATTTCTACTTAGAGAATAAATATCTTTTTCTGGTTTTCTGAAGTCCCAGTATCTCAACTTCAACTGAATTAGTAAATGAAAAGAATTAAATTAAAAAATGAGAAAATGTTCCTTTTCTGTGTCTAGAGGCAGCTAATCCTCAGAGAAAAAGGGTTAGAAGGTCAAGTTCTAGAGCCAAATGTTTAGCTGGTAACTTCCTCTCAGCTTAAGAGTTTTCACTTCTATTTATTCTAATTTTAAAAATTATCTGCAAACTACCCAAACTTTAAATACAATAATAGGATTTAGCAGATAATCAGTAACAAGCTTTAAAAGTATTAAGTTTATTTAGGAACAAGTGAAAACTGACTTTTCAAAAGGGTGAGTTTTCCTCCACCCTCAGGAACTTGTGACTTTCTATACAGCATAGAAAAATAGCAAAATCTGAGCACTCTTGAACTCCAATACCACTGCATTATTTTTGTTTTCTAATTAAACCTTCAATTGATTAACAAAACCTGGACATTTCAGTCATGTGGCATCACAGAACACTAACAACACCTTTTTACCAGTTTATAAGGGAACAGTTCACAGTAAGTAAAACACTAACCTAATCCTCTGCCTCCAATTGTCTTGCTTTTGTCCTTTACTACAATTCAAGATTGAAGGGGGTTTGTTGGTTTATTTTTCCCTAATATTCCAATATTTTTAGAGGAACTATAAATTTAAAGGAATTTTCTATTCTAAATGGACCCTTGCACAACATCAGGCTGGACTTGATGATCTTGGATTCCTTTTGTAATTTTAATGATTCTATGGTCACATAATATCAATCTCAGAACAGTTACCAAAAAATCTACTGGCCAGAAATACATTTCTGGCACTGTCATTTGCACTTTCACTCCTTTGGAACACCACTGACCATGTCTGAGCAAGAGCTTGTCAATAAAAGACATCCAACTCAACAGCAAGTTCTATTTCGGATGTATTCAGGTGAAAAGGGGAAAAAAAAATTCAACTGGTTTTCAAACACATGGGAGAATATTTAGTTTGATTCTTTCAAAGGCACTAAACATAGCAGCTATCCTAGGCCTTAGGAAACTGGAAGCTTTACTCAGACATACAAATTCTGAAGGCAAAGAACACAGACTTTTCTTTTTCAGAGTTCAAACCTTTTTAGGATTAGGTATTAACAACATCACATGTGGAAATGCAGAATGGAAGAGTTGAAAACCTTGTCTTCAGCACAACTTTCCATTCATATATCAGCAAAGCTTCACTGTAAGCCCTGGAAAATCCAAGGACCTTTTGACAGAAAATAAGATCTACAGGCAGAAAGCAAATTTATTCCAGTTTATCATTTCCTCTCCTTACTCCAGCACTGATTTGAGCCACTAAACAGAGGGAATAAAGCATGCAAATACCTAAAGTTTGCCAACAAATTTCTTTGCTGCAGGAGTCACTAAAGGGAGATATTTGGCTATAAGTGAAGGAGAAAAGAAAAAAAAAATAATCTATACATTTTCACTTCTGTCCTCTTTATTGTAAACAAAGGAGTAACTGGAAAAAAAAAATTCATTTTTTACCTGGCTTACTGAGAAGCAAAATCAACTTTTAAGATCTTTCAGCACTCACTAAGATCATTGGTTTCATTAAGGTGGGTGATAAACATGTCACTATGAGATATTTTTACTAAGAAACATAATACAAAATAACAGTTGTCACTTTGGGCTTTTCTAGGTGATTCTGTAAATGTTACATGGTCCTAAGGCATAGAAGGGTCCTCACACACATCATTCCATTGCTGAAAATCATCCACAGGCACATTCATTGCATTGTCAACCTTTGACAAATTAAATCCTGTTAAAATATATTACTGAATTAAAAAAAAAAAAAAACAAACAAAAACTGCAGAAATGAAGAGGAACTTAAGGCCACTGCCCCAGTTAAACCCTGCTTAACTCAGGTCCAACACATTCATCTTCTAAAAGTTAGAAACACAGAATGGTTTGGGTTGGAAAGGACCTTAAAGATTATCTAATTTCAACTCTCTGTCAACTAACTACCATCAACAACCCACTCAGGCATACACAGAATTCCCCAACTTCCATTCCTGAAGGAATGCTCTCCATTCCTTCCTCAATTAGTTGTGTTTCAAAACAGTCACATTATCTGACTGTGGGTCAGAAGAAAGTGCAAATATCTGCTTCTTTAAAAAGTCCTACCTTGGTCAGAAAGGAAATCCAGCATGGTCTGGAGCAGGAAGGAGAGATGCCTGACACACAGGGCAGGATTGCCCATCCTCCTGGAAGCGTAGACGAGCTCGTGGAGCAGGCGCATCTGCACCGCAGCCCATCCCCTGTGAGTTCCTGGAAAAAACACAGGTATTTAATGTATTGTAAAGCTGGAATTCATCACAAACACATTGATTTTGGGTTTCTTCATATGCTAAGCAGTAATTTTATGGCACTTACACCAATCACCCAATGGTTGTTACAAAATCCAAATCTTGTACTCAGCACAAAAAACAGGATTGTTTACTTGCTTGCATACCTTAAAATGAAATCAAGTTTTGTTTTATATGCTTGTTTATCAACTAATAAATGTAGAATTAAAATTCTGAAGATGAAGCTAACACTTCTTAAAAACCAAAATGATACACAAAACCTTTAAAGTTTTTTGGTTTTTGGTTTTTTTTTAATTCTCTGGACAATGCACATGAGATTTCATACAGACATTGAAATCATAGAATCACTGAATGGTTTGAATTGGAAAGAACCTTAAAGATCATCTATTTCCAACCCCCTCACATAGGCAGGGACACCTTCCCCTAGACCAGGTGGCTTAAAGCCCCATCCAACCTGGCCTTGGACACTTCCAGGGATGGGGCAACCACAGCTTCTCTGGGCAACCTGGGCCAGGGCCTCAACTCTCTCACAGGGAAGAATTCCTTCCTAATATCCAGTTTAATCCTCCTCGTTCTGTTTGAAGCCATTCCCCCTTGTCCTGTCACTCCATGCCCTTGTAAAGAAAAAGAACTACCTGGCAATTCTTAACTCTCTTTAAAGATCAAGCAAGAGATATTTTCTCTAAATGCTTTCCTGGCCAATAAAAGCAATAAAACTTTAGAGCACAAGGCACATATCCTGATTTTCAGTCTGTAAGTTTCAGACTATGAATTACTTCATTTTTGTAGAGTATCTGGAAAGAATAAATAGATCATCATAACATAACCTTCTTTTCAGAACTATAATATGCAGCACCCTTCATGAAGCTTAACCTGCTTTTAGTAGTAAGCAACAACAATAATTTTTAAGTAACAGATATTTCAAGATGTGCAATACTTCATAAACTTCAACAGCCTTCCTTGTAATATCACCCATCAGCATTTGGCAAACTGTTTTAGGAATATTTACTGCAACCAAACCTTGAGAGTTTATATTTTGAGAGTCTCATTATTTTTCATGTGTGAAATGTCATTTCTATCTTAGAGTTTGCAGTGATCTTTCCATATGTCTCTAAAAGAGCCATTTCAGGGATAAAAAATGAGACAACGCACTTCAGTGCAACATGAAAGTAAGGTAAAAATAAAGATAAACACCAATCATGTTCTTTCTTCGCTTTTTTAATTATAATTTCTTGCAGAACTTCTCCAACTTCTTCTCTCATCCCAGGCCACAGCATATTTTTCCCAGCACATTTCCTCTTCCTAGATTCTTATCATCTTTCCACCCAGTCCACTTGGCATTTGCTACCTCCTCTCACATATAACTTGACTGCCAAATCACAACAGTTAAAAAAAAATCCAACACTAACCATCCACAAATACAGCTCAGCCCATCACTTCCTGATCCTTTCCTGCAGCTATGACATTTAGGGAATGATCCCCAAAACTGCTGCTGTATAACACAACGCAAGGTTCTGGAAAGGTTTACTCAAAAGGAGCTGCCAAGCAGCAATTTAGCTGTTTCTGATCTCATTTGTGGGAAAATGTGACATATTTGACCCTATTAATTACATTATATATATCTATGTGTGTCTGTATACAAAAATATGTAAAAGGATTTTTTATCTTTCCATGTAAGATCAAACAGCTACAAAACCAAAAGAAATACAATTTCTAATGGAAGAGCTGAAGGCACTTTAATTGAAAAAATAATCCAGAATAATATATGACCTTTTTATGTGCTGAGAAGCATATTACCAAAACAAAGACATTTTTGAGAAACATAAGAAACTAAGTTTTCACAAATAACACATCATTACTTCCTGCAAACAGGGAGCCACAGAAACACATTCAGCAGTGGCTTGCAGAGATTTGAAATTATTGGAACAACACTAAGAAAAAGTGAAGGTACAGTGTGAAACAACTGCTTTATCTGCAGCCATTCGTTTCAGATTAGCAAATAATTTGGTGCAGTAAGAAATCTCTCAAGGAAATTATCACAGAAAGCCAGCTAAGTGCCCAACTGTGGCAATCCACACTGACCTCTGCTGAAGTCCTGAGGGTCCAGGGAGAGGCTGTAGCCAGGCAGAGTCTCCAGCAGCAGTTTGTAGCAGGCTCTCCAGCCGGGCTCGGGGATGCTGGGGGCCGCGCACTGCATGGCCGCGATGCGCTTGAAGAACGCCGATTTGCGGTGGAAACCGATGCGCTCGTACAGCTCCGACAGGATGCTGTAACGCTGGATCTTCTCCTCTTCTGAGAGCTGCAGTTTGAAGGGAAAAGAGGACAGGACTGTTTTTTATCAAAGATTTGAAGTGCTGAGTTTTAAAAAACAAACAGGAGGAAAAACACATTAGCAGACATTGGCGCTGCAGAAGGCCAGGGATTTGCACACAGCCAGGCATGACAGCTTCTGCAGCCAGGAAAAGTTAAGCTTGGTTCAACTGTTAATAAAAACTGCAAAGATGAAGTTCTGCAGCTTCAACTTTATTTGTCAGCGGTACTAACAAGTAAACAGTCAAAAGAGTCAGTAACAGCTAAACAGCTCCTCATTGTATGGAAGATACTTAACATGATATTCATGTGAATGAAAGGAGTGCAAAAATATACCACTTCCAAGATTTATTGATACACTAAGATTTTCATCCCTTGAAGATTAAATCTAATTTTGAAATCTCAGGCTATGAAAGCAAGAAACTACTGTCTCAATTTTTATGTCTCTAATCTTGTAAACCACAAATTTTTCACTCCATGAAACTGTACTGTGATTTATACACTGTGAGACTGAATCACAGAATCATAAAATGGTTTGGGTTGAAAGGGATCTTAAACATCATCTTGTTCCAACTTCCTGCCATGGGTAGGAATGTCTTTTTCTAGACCAGCTGGCTCCAAGCCCCATCCAACCTGGCCTTGAACAATCCCAGGGGTGGGGCACCCACAGCTCCTCTGGCAAACCTGTGCCAGAGCCTCACCACTGCCTTGCATGAAGCAAGTTTTGGAGGGCAGCAAAAGTTCAATGGGAGCTTTTCCCAACAAGATAAAAAAAATGTCAAATTAGCAAAATGTCATACAAAGACACAGACCCAGATTTCTTCACTGAGTCAAGTATTGGAACAGCCTGCCCAGGGACATGATGGAGTCACCATCCCTGAAGGGCTTTAAAAGATGTGTAGATGTGACACTTGGGGACATGGTTTAGTGTTGGGCTTGGCAGTGCTGAGTTAATGGTTGGTCTTGAGCTCTATTCCAACCTAAACAATTCCATGATACATTTACACACTGCCAGCAAATGAGGTGGAATGTAGTCAAAGTCCTGTTAGGCTTAAAGTTAAAACCAACTTGGTAAGGAACTATCGCCATGTGCTTCTTTAGCTTATCACTGTATTGGGCTTAAGTCCCAGGTAACTTAATTCTTTTTGCCTCTGGCCTGAATGACAATCTTGCTTTGGAGTCAGCCAGCCATGAAGAAACTGCCACAGAAACTCTGGATGATTCGAACTCTGTGTCCCAGGAACCAGCAGCGCAGACCAATGCTGACACCTAGTGCACAGGATCTGGCACAGCCAAAAGCAATGAAACACACTTTAAATTACTCTAAAGCTGCCTACGCGTTTTGCAAAGGCGTTTCAAGTGACAAACTTCACCCAAAAATAGCCCTAAAGGATAGAAACAGCAACTCATTCGTCAAAACTGGAAGTATCAATCAGTGTGCTTAACTTCAGGCACTTAAAGGCTTGGACAGTCAAAGGGAAGATGCTCACCACAGTGGTTGGTTTTTACAGAAAGGATTAAGTCTTCTAAGCAGAGCTTCAAAATGTCTTTTAGCCACTTAAATCCTGATATAAGTACAAAAAGCAGAATGTTCTCAAAAGTCACTTCTAATTTTGGACATACAGATATGAGGACACATCAAAGAGGAGTTATCAGAGGGCACCACAACCTTATCTGACAGTTCAAATCTTTGTACTTCAGGATATGAAGAAACACACAGAGTAGCAAAGCATTTTAGAAAGTTTCAGACAACTTTTGAAGCTGAAGTTGTTATTTTTTTCAGACAGACAACAGAAGACAGTGCCCCATGCAAAAGTACTGCCCATCCCTAAGACCAAGCCCTGCATCACGAGTTGTGAAAAAAGGTAATTTCACCAGGGTGAAAACTTGCAGAAACCAATGCAGCTGGACAAAACAGAAAACACAAAAGGAAAACACAGAACAATTTTGGAGAAGTTATCAGAGCTCCCAAAAGCTCAGAAAGAACATGTGGTGTCATACTGAAGTCACCTATGTATGCCATTTTTAACAGGTTAGAACAATAAGAAATACAGCAGGTAAATTGAAAAGGGCACAAGCACATGATCAGGAAATAGAGCAAAAAAAGCTTTAAAAAACCCTATCAAAATATTCCTATCAATATATATTCCTTAAACGCAAATACTGACAATGTTCACTAAATTCTTTAAGATGATAAAAGACAGGGCAATGCTATTTAGGTAGACAGGAGAACTCACTAATAATGGGAACAACTATGAGAGAGGCAGCAGATTCTCAGAAAGTCTTATTTTCATCATATCTAAATTTTTACCACTGTTACACAACTTGTTGCTTAATGGTTGTCCCCGAAGTTAATAAAGTATTTTCCTCAGCTGCAGGAAACCTTTTCATCATCACCACAAAGACAGCAAAATTGCATTTTCCCAAGCACAAACAGTTATGTGTTACGATGCAGGAATTTAAAAGAAGAAAAAATGAGAAAAAAACCACACAGATACTCCAAGTAATTAATTCTGGGAAGATTGCAGTAGGCATTCTGCAGACCATTGGTGTAGCACCTACAAACATCTTTCCTGACCTCACAAATTTATAAAAGCTTAATGCCTGTAAAGTGGCTGCAAAACAGCCACCACCTGAAGCACAGCATCATTTCCACCTGGTTAATTTTTATTTAACTGCTCTAGCAGACAAAGCTACAACTGCACCTGTAAAGGCTGTAGGTCACTCTACAGGTAATAGAGCCAGTTTTTCCCTCAGGCTTGTTTCAAGTCAGGCTTTCAAAGAACACAGCTTTTTATTTGTTTTTTAATTATTCCTTACTACATTAAAATTTTATAATCTCACTTTCTCTGTAATTATATTTTACAATTTATTCCTCATAACTGGATGCAAAGTTAAGTCTCATTACCCTGCAGCTCATCAGAAAATACCAATTACATGATATTACTAGACTGAGTATGAAATTAAATTTATGGATAAGAACCAGTTTTCCTGTTCATAAGTCTTACACTTTAACCTGTGAGGTGTTTTTTCTGCAGAATATTGGTTGGGCTGATGTTCTATTTACCCACAAATGAAAAGCACTGTCCTACAGTTTATTCCCTTAGCTATCACAGGATGACTCCTCCTCTTAGTCCAAATTATAAATATAACTCTTATTTGTTTCCGTGCTTCATACATTAAATCTTAAAAAGCGGTAAATACAATTCCCAGCCATACCTCTCTTTATGGAAAACACATTTCCCAGCTCTGGGGAAAGCCCTGGAAAGATTATCCTACTGTCATTTCACATAATAATGCCAAGCTGCTCCCCAGCCATAGAGAGATCTGTACTGGTCTGGGCTGTACTGGTTGCAGGTTCACTGCTTAGATCAGGGTGTGTTTTTCATGTTGCCAAACTTTGTGCTTGTGTATTATTAGGCAATATATCAACTACTGAAGTGGCAAGTACTTTGCCACTCAGTGGGTGTTGGGGTTTAGAATTTTTCCTTTTGGCTCTTTCCCTCATAGAATTTTGTCCCACCTGTTGGTAAGAGACAATAACGACCAGTAATTAAGAGTGACAAAAAAAATGGCCAAGGCGGGGAAGGGTGCAGCTGGCTCCTCTCTTACCTGGAGGTCTTCTCTTTGGGAAGGGCAAAGATACCAAGAGATTTTGGCTGGGGAGTGACGGACTGGGCTCAGCTCCTCTCATTCCCAGCACTGGAGGAAAGACAAGGGCTGTGGTGGCTGTGGGAAGAATTTGCCACCACTGTGGGGTTCTGGCTCCTGCTGTCTTGTCCTGCCGTGAGGGGAGCTTTGCTCAGTAGGTCAGCTGTTGAACTGGGACCTTATTAACAGCGGGTCTATCTGGAAAGGACCCTCACCATCTCCTCAGGAGCCTCGGGAGAACCCAGGAGCCCGACCTTGTCCCCGTTTCCGGAGAGCGCGCGCTCCTGGCCATGTGCAGCGGCTGCTGCGGAGGAGCCTGGCCGTGGTACACACACCAGCGAAGAACTGCTATTCCTTTTCCCACCTCTTTGCCTGAAAGCCCCAGATTTACAGAGTTATAATAATTTGGAGGGAAGGGGGTCACATTTTCTATTCCAAGGGAGGTTCCTGCCTTCCTTGCCAGACACCTGTCTTTCAAACAAAGATGCTGGGTCTTACCATTTTCCTCTAATAAAAAGTGAAAGTTGCAATATCAGTGGTGACAGGGAGAACAGGGTAGTCTCTTAATGGCACTAATTGCTTCGAGAAAAAGAAACAACAACAATGTTGCAGTTTGCAGGCAACAAGAATAACAGCACCAGAACAAGAGCATGGGTGAACAATAAAGGGTGCAGAACTGCCAGCAAAAGAACAGGTTACAGAATTAAAGAGAAGGTCTTTAGCACTACAAGGATTATGGCAATTAAGGCACTCTCTAAGAAGACTGATGATTTTTATGACAGCTTATCAATTAATTATTGTCTCATTAATGCTTTGTTAGAAAATTTATTCCAGAGAAAGGATTCTTTGCAAATGAAAGTATTCTACCTCCGTCATAAATTTTCTGCTCCTGTCTGGGCCTAATAAGGTCAATGGTGTGGACTTAAACTGCTCATCTTACCATGATGTAATGAGCAAAAACCAAAAAACAGTAAAAAACCTAAGAGCTTTTTATTAGTTCTTTCAACCACAGTAATCCCTCTGTCAGCAGTGACACCAAGCTTGAGACACTGTTCAAGTGTTAATGTTGTTTTGTGGTGATACTGAGCACTTTCCATACAGTTCCAAACACTGATTTCCCCCCTGAATTCCCTTCTGATTTGGCTTAATTAAGAAATTTGCACTACACAACAAAAATTCAGTTGATTAAGAACACTAATCAGACCCTTCTGCTCACTCTGCAACAGGCCATTCCTGATTTGCTCAGTTTCATTGAATGAGATGCAATCAAGAAAATTTTAAAAATCCACTGCAGAGCAGTTCCAGGCAGCTGGTTTTCCCTAGTACAAGAGAACAACAATAGGATTGTTTTTACCTTCACAAGGGAGAAGAAGCAACAGAGTTTAATCTGAAACTAAGTCCTCATGTTTTTAGATGAACTCTCAATACCTTGTAGCCCAGACTCACAGATGTGAAAATCCTCAGAAGTGAAGCTCTCGTCAGAAGGAAGGCAGTGGCACAGAAAATGAACTGGAGTCTCCTGGATCTAAATAACTTTCACTATATTCTGTCAAATGACAAGGGAAAAGTAACCAGACTTTCCAACCGACCTGCCGAAGGTTGATATAAACCGCATTCTGCAGAAACTCAGAGGCTTCCATGCTCCTCTTCTGCATTGCCAGGACTCTCACAGCCTTCACGCAAGCTTCCAGTTCAATCACACCAGCGTTCTTGTACTTGGAGAGGGAGAAAATTAAAATAATATTGAAGTACTGCACCTGTTAGATTTTATAAGAATTTCTGCTCAGTACATAAATCAGCTGTCACATCCTCCAAACTCAGCAACTCCTTCATGCTAATGACTACACTGTTAAATTTTCAACATATGCCCAAGTGAAAATTAAGGTGTCATCTAAAATATTATTGTGCAAAACAGCCATTTTCAACCTCTTCACTCACTGCTCCCATTTTGAGACAGAGCACAGCTCCAGTCTGAGAGTTCAGACGAGGAGAAAAGCTGGGAATATTGGAACCATTTGGGATAATCTCATATAAATGGTTGGTTGTGGGTGCTGCATCAACAAATAAATTCTACCTTTACAATGCAAATATTTTTATTACTGCATCCATTTTTTCTTTAGTTAAAGCAATATTCTTGATAACAAAAGAATTAGAAACCAATGTGAGTGTTCCAGTATTTGTTTGGAAAACCTTTGCTATAAGTGACTATTTAGTGATTTAGCTTGCTCAAGGAAGCTAAGGAGACAATGCAGATGTGCACTGAATTGTTTGTGCTCAGATAACAAACAGGCAATTTTCTAGCCAGACAATCTGGTCTGGTGATTTCCTCAAACAACACTGATACTGGGTATTTGATCTGGCCCACCTCCTGCTGAAGTTAAGCTCTCTTCAGGTATTTATATTTGAAAACTAATGGGGAAAGAAAGCTCAACAAGAAAATGCAAGAGTTACGTCAGCAAAGCTGTCACATATTCCTCTCTTGCGCATTTATATTAGCAAAAGCTAGTCAATGGAGATTGAATCTATTTTAGAAGGTGCTACAAAAGTTTTTTCAGCTGAGGGAGAACATAAAAAACATGCAGAAAGTGCTGCTTCCTCAGCATTACAGTAAGGAGTTACTCCGTAGGTTGGAACGGACAGAAGGTAACTGTGCTTGTCTTGGAGGGTTATAAATCAGTCCTGACACAAAGCTCTTTGTTATTTCAAGTCATCCTACAGTGAAGCACTGTTATTACTTGCTGAGAGCACAGTGCATATTATAAATAATCAAAATATAAATATACTGCCCTAAGCCCAACAAAGTCCAATAATTTCATACTCCTGGAGACATCACATTCTTTCTAGATGAGCAACGTACCCTTAAGGTAACATTAAAAAGCTGAATGCATCCTTGACAGTTATTGTTTTACTGATGGATTCTAATTTATCTGACACTGTGCCCAGTACTATCACCTTTCATTACTCCTGATCATAAATTAACTCATGCACACAACTGAACTTGTTTCACTTGGAGAGTCTCCCTTCAACACGGACATGAAAATGCCTGTAACAAATATTTTTAAGCTTAGTCTAAAGATACTTTATCAAACAAGAGAAATACCTGAAACTAAAAAATTATTAAATAACTCCATTGCAATACAATTAAACTTATCTTTACTGTTGATGTGGACACTGAGCCACTACTTTCATAGTAAAAAACAATTATTTTTCTTTTCTTATTCTGATTGCAGGCATTAAGTTCCTTTTCCAGCTCAGCCTCTGAGCATTTGCACAAAAACCTAAAATCTGCTCCAGTAGAGCTGGAAGCTGTTTTACAAACCTCACTGCCATGCTTTAAAAGATCCTCCAAGACCAAAGCCTCAGCAGTTCACTGGTGAAAAGACCTTAAGGTGTTTATTTAAAAATAACCAGGATTACCTTGCCATAGTAAGAAATGGCTTCTTTATATTTTTCTATGATGTCCTCAGGACTCAGGCAGTTCTTGGCACGTCCTATCTCAGCACTGGTATCTGCATTTATCCCGTTGGAAGTCAGAGCACCTAGAACAGAACAGGGTCAGAAATGAGCACAAGGACCCTTGGCAAATGCTAAATATCTAAAAAGCAAGCTAGGGTATGCTGTAGAATTGACACAGAATACATAAGGTACACTTGCTCTACCTAGAAAGAAAGGAAATAATCTTTCACTTAGTAAAAAACAAGTATGTTCATGATTTTTAGCACTTAACTGAATGTTTAGACTATGAATAAAATATAGACTGCTAAAATTATATTATGGCCACATCTGAATAGACATTTTTAATATTTGAACTATTCCTTCTTTTTTAAAACTGTGATTCAAAAGCAAACCTTAGGAAAAAAAAAGTCTCAGACAAAACAGTAAGAAATTGGTTTTCTTATATAAGAAAGAAGGCAAGAGACAGAAAAGGTCTATATAAGTGATAAGAATTTGAAATAGATGCCAAGGAAATCTGGGGTATTAGAAAGAAGGTGAAAATTTTATTTTTAGAATTTGATTTTACTGAAGTTAACATAATAAAAGTGGAAACACATCAAAGGTTTGGCAAGGCTTGATACCTTCTTACATATTACTTAATCTGTAGCATTATACTTTAATTTATTTAGGATTATACACTAATTGATTTCTCCAAAAGGTTTCTCTGCAAAAATGGCAAGAAAATCTCTATGTTTTAGAGCTGGCCCTAGCTGTCAACAGACAGTTAAACTACTGTGAAAGGTATTTCTGAATTTACTGAGGAAGCAGAAAGAATGTTTCTTTACATACTTAAATGCTAAGGCAACTTTTTCAATATGTTTATTAACCTTAAGGAATCAGACCACGCACATCTGGAGATTAAGAGTATTTTTATGGAAGTGAAAGGTGTTTGTTCATGATGACTGAGGGGCGACACTACAGAACTACATATGACCATTCAGGTTGGTCACTTCAAAAATATTTTAAAATCCTCACTACTCATGGAAAGAAATCCTGTTGATTAGAATTTATGGAGACACAATGACAGAACTACACCATTTATTTTGTGCCAGTTACCCTTCAGTCTCTGTAATTTCTCAAGATCTATAGCCAAAACCTGAAGCATCAGGGATCACTACTAGTTTTGGCAAGTGGCAATAAATATCTGTACAATTGCAAAACACATCAAGTAATACAAGAAAATACTTTGAAACATGCAGGAAAATAATGTACCTGGATCAATGAGAACTTCTTGTGCCCCTAAAAGGAGGAACAAAAATGATTTTTTTCAGCCTTAAATAGAGCCAGCAAAGTAAGTTCTTATAATGTTTTATAACATCAGGCTTGAACAAAATCATCAGATTCATCAAGATTATCACTGCTATTGTGAAGGACTACCAATTATAATTCAAGTAGTCCCCATATGTTAAATCTCATTTTGTTAATAAATAAATGTAAAAGTCTGTAAAATTCCAATGAGTTCTAAGACAGAGTAAGAAGAATTTCAAAATTTTCAGTGTATAATTTAAAGCCATATCTTTTTTCCCTCATCCTTATTGTTTCGGTTAGCAAATTTCCATTACAGTCCACTTAGTATTAGTGCCAGGACCTACAATACTTATATCTCCTTGTGGGAGCTCATTTAATCTGCACAATACTCTAGAATAATGTTTCCAAGTAATTTTATCCCTTTTAATTGTCATTAATTTCTCTCCATCAAATTTTCTGAATAACTGAGTCATGTCAACCCAATAAGCCAGACTGTCCATGCAAGAGTTGCCAGGAGTACTGCAGAATTGGATTATCAGGTATAGAACACCTTCTTGCCCTAAACTTTGGTTAAATATGGCAATAAAGTTGTTCATATCAAGCGTTAAGCAGTCAAAACCAATTATTTTATCAGTAAGACAGACCCTCCCTTCAGTTGATTTGCTCAGATTCCAGACAAGCGAAGCAGAGATTTAGATCTAGACCCAAATATACACCAACACTTCACTCAGGTGTCATAATTCTGCCTGGGGAAAGAGGAAGGGCAGGCAAAAAAATCAAGATCTTAGAACTCCTAACAAATAAAATCAGTGGAGAAATCCAAAACAGCCAGTGACCTAAGCATAAAGCAATCCAGACTCATCTTGTTTCACATACAAATCCCACAACTGACAGACCACATCCAGATTTCCTGGCCAGGAGGAACTGAACAACTCAGAATCTTCCTTTACACTGAAGGCTGCAGAGACATATCCAGGAATTTCAGAGGACATGGCCTAAACCTGTCCCCATACAAACAAAAGGGTTTAGATACCTGAGAAGTCAAAGCACCCTTTTCATAGAATGGTTTGGGAAGGGACCTTAAAGACCATCAAGTTCCAAGCCCCTGTCCAAGGGCAGGGGCACCTTCCAGTAGAGTAGATTGCTCAAAAATCCCATCCAACCCAACCCTGAGCACTTCCAGGGATGGGCAGCCACAGTATAGAGCAGAAGCTCATTTGTATTCAGGAGCTTTCTTTCCAAGGTTATTTCTACATAAAGCAGACATCCCATTTGCTGAGCAGCCAGGTCCTGTGCTGTAGCCTAAAAATGCCAAATGATGGAAATCACAAGGGATTCCAGAGGAAGATGTTTCTCTTGGCTGGATCTGGGCAGGAAACTTCATCCTGTGAAGGCTGAAGTACAGGCACAAGAAGAGGTGCAATTCCAGGTACAAGAGGAAGCACTAAAGGTAACTCTCACATCTATATGCCTCAAAATCAGGCACAAATTTCAGTTCTAAGCGTGGCATTTCTTGGTTTGTGCAGAATTTGGAAGCTCTTTTTTTTTTTTCCCTGGCTTTATCCCACAGAAAGGTAGAGTGGAATTTGTTCCCCAGATTAAGCATTGTCCTCACAAAATCAATTAAAGCGAAAGAGACTATAACCAAAGGTGCAGTTTGAAAAGATTTCAAATGAAAAGCACTGCAGAGTCAGGAATAGGTAATAAAAAGAAGTTTTCAGAAAACTTTGTAAGAAAATGACATCACAGTAACAGCTGTTTGGCCAGAGGGAGCTCAGCAGTTCACACCTCAAAACACAGAGACCATAACTAGAGTTAGGGAACAGTATCTAATGGGCCACAAAATAATATTTTCATCTGTAATCAGTTTTTCTTCACAGAAAAGTCCTCTGAAAAATCTTGTCATATGAAACTAAAACATTTTTAAAATACAACTACACTAACAAGTTTACAAACTGGACTTTGAAATACAAGACAACTTACATAGAGACCCAGCAATAATACACCCAAAATACATCCAATTATTCTGATAGCTGTGACTTACTTGTTACTTTCTTTAGTAACCAGGAGTACCCATGACAAATAAACAGATTTCAACATCATCTGATAAATATTAATTGAAAAGTAGATAAAGGTCACTAACCAGGTGAAATTGTAACAGCCAATACAAAATGCATTCATATGTCAGGGGACCAAATGAACAGATTTTAATGACTAGATACTGTATAAAAATTAGCATTCTGTCCTGAAATAAGGCAATTTTACTATCACAATTATCTGATTTCAATGCACACAGTTCATAATAAAGGTAATACAAAGCACCTGTTTACTAGATTATGACTTATAAAAAAATAAAGATGGATGGTTGCTTCTTTTAGATGAAGGAATTAATTCTGACCACCTTGCACACAAGAGAACTTAACACCAGCACTTAAACCCTGCTATGTTTCAGTCCTGAGTGAATGCACACACAGCAACAGCTGTGCTGGGTTAGCCCAAAGGCCCGTGTAGCTCACATTAATCAATGTATTTCCACTTTCCTACCCCAGCCTCTGCTGAAAGCCACAGAACCTTTCAGGAACAGTAACATCAGTGATGTGACAGTCTCATCTGCATAACCACAAAGAAGTGGAGAGGATCAGCAACCATCAGCTGAACCCCAATAACCAAATCAGAGCCAACAGAGCTGTGTGGGGCTGAAGCCCAGCTCTGCTACACCCCTTACAGACAGACTGGGGGGTCTCTCCCTACAGGGATATGGGGCTCACTGTAGGGAAAGAAGATCTTGGGATTGTGCAAGATTCCTTCTGGGGTGTAGGGGAAGAGCCAAAGACAAGGAGAAGGAGGGACTGAGGCAGTTGAGGGAATAAGCATTGAAAAGCAGAGGGGGGTGCATGTGTGTGTGCTGGTCTAAGCACCAACAGCTGGCTCTCAGCCTTTTGGGTTGAGGTGCCAGCAACTGGTGCAGGGCAGTGGCCAGCTCCTGGATAGACTGAGGCTGGGTGTGTTCTCTGCGTGTTCTCCAGGCCAGCTGGGAATTCCTGCTCAGCCTCCTGTCTGCCTGGACTGGGGCCATGGAGCTGCAGCAGCCTGGCCTCTCTCACACACACCACAGATCTGGTAACTCTGAATGACAACGAGCTCCATGTCATACCTGTAGGCTGGATAAAGAGTAACTCCTTCCATCTGCTTCTCCATCTGCTAAGCTCTGTTTGATGTCCTCCTGTTCTTCTCTTGAAAGAAACACTGAACATTTGATCCCTACCCATCTTTTTCCACAATGTCCACTGTATTACAGATTGCTCTCCTATTTCTCCTCAGCCAACTCTTTTGCAGTACAAGAGTTTAGAAAAAATAAACTAAACCTTAAAAATTATGTTGGTTTATTGGCATTTCATTAACAAAACCTATTCATTACTAGTTGACTTTAGAATAGCAAAAAACCTCTGAATAAAACGTACCAAACTGAATTCTTTGTAATACATGCAGCTCTGCCAAATCACATTTTATGAAAACTGTCTGCATCTCCTCCAGCAAAATTCAAACTGACACAGACACTACTAACAATCAGGTGAAGAAATCAAAAGCTTTGCCAATCTATGCAAAGAACATGTGTTGACATTAACACCAAAACAGAAAAGTAATTACAAAAATCTAAAAAAAAAACCCATATTCTTCCCCAAACCTCCCTCCTCTAATTAATGATGTCATCTGTGTAATTTTACAGAGTTAGGACATAGGGAGAAGTTTTCAGATGTTTAGTGGTGACAAACAGACTAAAACTGAAATGCCATCCTTACCTGGCCTGTGCCTGTTGCCTGCCTCAGCAGAAAGAGAACCTCCTTGAGCCCTGCGAGAGCCAACTTTACCCCCAGTGCCACCTGGGTAGTGATAGATGACAGATGCTGAGCACAGCCCCTCAAGGGCAGCTGCAGAGAAAAGAAAAAAAAAGCCAACAGAATTAGTAGAGACATTTGCAAGAAGTGAAGCATCCTGTGGTAAAGTGCATTTACACAAACAAAATACGCCTGAAATTAGAGGTCTAATGACAAAGGCCACGGAAAATTCTGAGATCCTCAATGTGCTTTTCACCTCTGTGTTCACCCTCAGAGCTCCCACTGCCCAAAACCTACTGAAAGAATCTGCAGGATTAAGAACTTGTCATAGCAGAGGAAGCTCACATGAAAAGCATTTAATCCAGCTGGATGCAATTCCACAAAACCAGGTAAGAGGTCAAGAGAGCTCACCAAGGTAAGACCACTCTCATCACCTCCAACTGGTTCATGCTCATTGGGGGAGGTTTCTAGTGGCTGGGAAAAGGGAAACGTCATCTTCTTTGAGAAGGAAGTACCAGCACAGATAGATCAACATCAGCTCCCTGGAGAGACTACACAGAAATCCTGCTGGAAGCACATAAAGTGAAAGATGGTGTCTGTGAACAGCACACATCAATTTATTGAGGATAAATCAGTTTTTGGCAACCTCACTGCCTCATACGAGGAGATGCTAAGCTCAGTGGACAAAGGAACAGCAGTGGATCTTGTGTATTTTGGCTTTCAAAACATCTTTGGACATGGTCTCCCACAGATTGTTTGCAGCCAAATTGGGAAGACTGGGATAGCTGGCCTATAAAGTAGGTGGAAAATCAGCTGGACAGCCAGACTCAAAGGCTTGTGATCAGCCAAATGGCTGCCTGTGACCAGTGGTGTCCCTCAGAGGGAGAGTACTCATGCCTTCATTAACTGCCTGGATGACTGCATAGAGCACACCCAGAAACTTCCTGGCTGACACCAAACTGGGGGGAACAGAAGAGCAGGCCTTCAATGCAGAGAGAACTTGCCAGGCTGGCAGGAGCCTCATCCCAAAGCAAGGCTGGTGGGAGGCCATCAGAAGGGTCAGGGGACTGGAGTTGCTGGCATACGAGGAGCAGAGGGAACTGGGTTTGCTCAGCCTCAGAGAACAAGAGGCTGAAGGTTGGTGTTCCTGCTGCCTTTGAAACACCCAGTGGGAAGGCAGGGACTCAGAGGTGCAGTGACTAGATGAGAGTCAACACAAGGGGACACAAGAAATTTTGCTTTAAGCTAAAACCAATTTATGTTTTGTTTTTGGTCTTTTTCAAATTATAATCAGCAAAAGGTCAGAACAGGTTGCTCAAAGACCGTAAAACTTCCATCAGTAAATATACCTGAAATTCAACTGGACAGGTCCCTGAACGACCTGATGTAACTGGATGTGATGTAAGCAGGAAATCAGACTTACAGACTTATCAAACCATTTGGATTGGAAGAGTCCTCTGGAGGTCTCTAAATAGAATTTTGAGGAATCCTGAGCCATTTAAGTTTTTGGAATTGCAGAAGGAAAGAAGTGGGAGGTCAAAAGGTGTTAAGGTTTTCATGGCATGTAATCTACAGGGCCATTAGGAAGACAAATGGTTTCCATGTGGAATGAGAAAGCTAAAAGCAGAACTGGAGACAGTGATTGTCCTGAAAGGGTATGAAACTGAGAAGCAGAAATTGTGCTCAAAGATCATTTGTATGTCCAATAAATAACACAAAATAAAGAAGGAAAGGATGGAGGAAAAGCAGGGGGAAAAAGCACATCCTAGGACCTAATATGAAAGGAAATTATGCCAGTGGAAGTCTAATACTTGCAGCTTTGGGAGATGTAAAGGCAAAAATGTCTTCCTAACAGTCCACAGTGGATATCCATAGGAAGTATTTTTAAAACACCTATACAACCCAGTGAATAAAAATCAAATACTTTCCAAGGAATCATGAAAAAATCAGACACGTTTTTACATGCTTTACTACAGAAACACAATTTACCCTGTTCAGGTTTTCCTGAACACATTCCTTTCTCATTTCTTATTGACCAATTTTTGCTTCAACTCCATTCTTACACCTGATATCCAGATTTTGGTCACTAAAATCATTACTACTTTTCACGATGCCTCATTTATTACAGAGGAAAGTTTGAAAATTATAGAGGATAGTTTGATTTACTCGGGTTTAGCAACTGTCACCACCAAGTCCTACCTCCAAGCCACAGGAAGTCGTTGACAGAGCGCAGCAGCTCCACTGCCATGTGATAGTGCACCAAGGAATCCTGCAGCATGCCGGCCTGCAGGCACAGGTCTCCCACGTGCTTCCGCATGCGGCCCTGGCAGCGCTTCTTGTAGTGTCTGCAAAGTGAAAGGTGCACTTCAGTTACTGGCAGGGAAGGCTTGTCAGGGCTAACAAACACCTAAAGTCAGCTTTCTTTCCTCCTTAATAGCAGATCGATATTGATTTACTCTCTGCCTCTAAGCAAATATGAATGCTAACGTAATATGCAAAAGGACCAACAATTTGAGGATATATTGGAAAAAAGCAATGTATCACATGTTGTGGCTACACAGCATTTACACAACTAGAGTCACATGCCCTGAAAACTGCCAAAGCAAGGTTCCTGCAGACTACAGCGAGTATTTGGCTGCCTGTCTATAGCTGACATGCTGCTTTTTTGCTTTTTCCAGTACACCCAAAACCTCATTATTAAGCCAGGGTGGTCTCTTGTTCTGCCTTTTTCCTTTCCCTCAGTAGGGGATGGATTGTTCCTGTGCTTCCAGGAAACTGTTCTGAATAAATCCCGAAATTCCATGGATGCTTCCCATAGAATCCCTCACATTTTGGCTCTGAGCATATTAAAGGTGACCTTTCCAAAATCCTGCTCTGGGTCTCTGTCTCCTCTGCTGTCCCTCTCCACACAGAGCTCAAAGGTATCAGGGGCCCAGAACCCCCTCAGACCCTCCTTGACCTCACAAACCTCCCCCTGCTTCCAGCCCCTTCTTTTAAAGGGATGATGAGTGAAAAAGCACCATCACTTCAGGCAGCAGCTGACAGGGTTTCTCCTCTTACTCTTTTTTAACATGTTAAAATAAAGGGTGATGCTCTTCCCAAATGAACAGACAAAGCCTACTGAATATATTCAACAGACACCTTGGTACAGCTCAAAAGGCAACTTGGGCAAAAATGCGTGTGACAAAGGCATTAATCCTACTATTTTGTTTGAGTTTTTAGTACGTTTCAGCTAAAGAAATGTAACAGATGCAAAGCAAGACATGCTGGACTTGGAAAACACCTCATGGTTTAAGTGACAGTTCAGAACAACTCTGCTCTCCCAAGTCCATGAACAATCCTCCTGTTCCCCCTCCTGCAAAAGTATTCCCTGGCAAGAATGTCCTTGCACTATAATCATAAACTTGTTTTATGAGGAAGAAATTCAAATGTCAACTGAGATATTTTATTAATTTTTCTATGTTACTTTCAATAGTATATCCTGTTGTTCTAACAGTGTCTTCTAAGTACATCCAGAGAGGTATGCAAGTTTACTTTCCACACATCACACCAAGGAAAAACAGACTCTTATATCTCTGGATAGTTTAAACTAAAATAAAAGTCTATCAAAAATGAAATTTTAATTTGAAGAATTGCTGCAGATGTCATTCTTTATCGTATACACGAAATCCAAAGAATCTGGTAAAAATACAAAGAACCATCTTGGATTGACATAGTTGTACACTTTGAGCTTTTAGGAGATGTAGTGATACTTTTTCAATTTAATTAATTTAATCAGAATAGCCGTTGAACAGGTTGCCCAGAGAAACTGTGGATGCTCCATCCCTGGAAGCGTTCCAGGCCAGGTTGGATGGGGCTTGGAGCCACCTGGTCTAGTGAAAGGTGTCCCTGCCCACTGCAGAGGGGCTGGAACGAGATAATATTTAAGGATTGTTCCAGCCCAAACCAGCCTGTGATTTTTTAAAAAGTTACCAAGACTATTTGAACTTAACAACTTCAAACAAAAAAGAAACCCAAAAAACCCCTAAGGTTACACCCACTCTCCAGATGCTGAACCCTCATTCCCTGGAGTGAGACCCAAATATAAGAGGAATGCCAACGTTATGGAAGGAAACTGGGCTTGGGGCAGGGGTTTTTTTCTCAAGCAAAGAACTTCCCAGAAGACTCTGGAGATGAACTGAAATGTCACTGACATAACCTCCATAAGGCATCTGAACAAACTGTTTTCATGAAGTCCGTAATGTAGAAATGCTAAAAGGAGAAGAGGCACAGAACATATGAAATGTAAGGTAGGAATAAGGACATTCATTTATTTTCTCTAGATTTGAAGGCAGAAAGGCCAGGAGGAATGGCAAGAATCTAAACAATTACATGTCACTGGTTCATTTGCCTTCAAGGCTAGCAGTTTGGCTTGGGTAGTTTACACCAAAGAGAAGCATCTTTTCAGCCACCAAATAATGCCTTATTTCTTGCAGTTGTTTTGGAAAAAGGAGATGGAGAGAAAATAACTGATTTATATGGATAGGGGACAGAAATTGAAAAAGAGAAGATATACAGAACTATAGACAATGGCCTTATAAAAACTAAAGAGCAAAGCTATCAGAACCAGTGTTATTGTCTACAAAAAAAAAAGAAGAAGTAATAAAAGGAGACAAGCAATAGGTCTCCTATTGCTTCTCTCCATCTAAAAAGTTACAAATAATTCCTATATAAATGTTTGCACTTTTCTGATCTATAACACCATATTCACAATTGATGTGAAGGTGTTGACATTAAATGAAGCTTAATACAACTGTTGCTCTTCATCTTTCAGATGTGTCAGGAATTGAAGTATTTGTCTTTTATTTTTCAACAAGCATGTATTTTATAGATCTTTTAAGAACAAAAATGCAAGAAAATTCAAAGTGAAAGCTAAAGCTGCTCTGTATGAACTATGGAAGGGCACCAAATCTTACCAAGAATTCAGTATGAGCTTTGAGTTATAGAAAAATAACTTCATCAAAAAGTTCCTTCATAATCTGGAATCTGCACAGGAGAGTTTAAATTGGTTATAAATCAGATTTTCCTACTCTCTGCACTCCAGAATGAAAATAACATTGTAAATGTTATATTGCTTTAACTTTTCTTTGGTTTTTTATATAAGTAGTGCAATTGGAGAATCACTGTTTCTTACACAGCTATAATTCCTTTCAAAGATGCCACTGCTTCCAATTCCATCCCTACGCTTTCAAGCAATCTTTATGTTTATGAACAAATTAAACTTCTTATTCTCTCAAAACTGTACTTTATAAACGTTCTTCCAGATTTTCCAGCTAGCAGATGATTAAGTTCATAAATTATGAGTCATACAGCAAAGGAAAAGAGATGATGCCTGACTCCTAAATCAGGACCTGATACCAGAATAGTTTCGATCACCACCAGCCTCACCACCAGCTAACCTAACCCAGTTCTGCTGCTGATGTATGCCCACATCAATATATCTGAAGTTTGAAAGCATTTATTCACCCAGACGTCAATAAATATTGCTCATAAAAACACTGCTCTTTGGGAAACTCTCCTTATTTGTAGACAAACAGATAATTTATTCCTGGTGATGAAGAAATTTACTATTAATTATTCAAAAACTGAATTCACTCCACTCTATTTTTAGGGTCCTCAAGGTATTGCCAAGACAGGATTCATCTCCTACAGTCCCTGCAAGTCATTGCCATCCTCTTGGAAAACATTTTCTCAGTAATTATAGAGTAAGTTTGTACCAAACAAATGTATAAACTGTCTTAATTAGGCAGTCACAATTAAGTACGGTGAACTCCATTACTTCAAGTATGTCCAAAAAGACCAAAGACAAAGACTTCATGGAAACAAAACCCACTCTCCACAGACAGCAAAACTTAATTCACTTCACATTTGGGACACCTCTTTTTTAAAAAGTCCAGTATCTACATCAGGCCCTTAAAATCATGTCCAAGGGATTCACTGTTTCTTCTATGCATCCTAGGGTGCAAATTTAATGGGAAAAATGTCCTATCACACATATATTCATATATATATATATATGTATGTCTCAGCATAAAATTATGATTGTTCATTTTAATACCAAGCTAGTTTTGCTTCACAGCTTTAGCTGAAGAACCTGAAAGTAAGAAGCTTACAGATATCTTCTCTCTGAATTACTTTTTATTAAAACACTGTTTAAATATTTCAGCTCTCTTCTGCTTAATCCTAATCTATTTAGGGACAGGAAACTCATGTAAATTAACAATTACTTCCTCTAGGATAAGAGGACAACCTTTCCCTAGGCCAGTTCCTTGCAGCACCCTACTGCCAAGAGCAGTTCCTATTAATTTTTCCTCTAGAAGATCATTCACAACATTAAATTTCAAGGAAGCACCCTAAGTCTCTCCCTACAAAGCCCTTCCGGAGTGTGATGCACTCAGAAACATCCCCAGGGAAGGCAGGACCACCCATGAAATGCTCCTTGGTGTCAGTCACCCAAACTCCCCTTTGGAAGGTCTTCACCACACAGAAAAAGTCCATTGACTACAAAACTGGTTTAAAATCTCATTTTCTAAAATTAATTGGGTAAATGCTCTATGAAACACACTCATATATGCACAGGAATCACCACAATCATGACCAGTGACCACTGCTACCACTGCAAAGTGGAGGACAATAAATCTGTTCCAGGAACTACGAAGAACTACTTGATTTCCATCTCTGCCTTCTTTGCTCTATAGGATATGTGCTTTATTCTTTCATCTCCAGCTCTTTTCTAGGATCCCAGGATAATTTTATGGAAAATTTAGCGCAACAGTGTTATATTTCAAGACAGAATTTATTTTCACTACAAACCATCCAGAAACAAGTTTGACGGAATTTCTGGATCCTCAAAATTTGGCTAAATTTACGAACAAGAAACATGCAAAATCAATTCTCAAAAGTGTATTCATGCAAAATGCTCCAACAAAAATTTCCATCAAGTTCTACTAATTCCAGTTAGCATGCAGGGCTATAGAGATCACCAATCATAACATTATCCAGACTTAAAGAGACACAGCTACGGCATTGGATCAACTGCCAGAACTTTAGAATTTGGAAATCAAACACAGGCAGCAACAGCTTCATGGCTTTGGAGTTTAAAAAATAAAGCAAATTCCAGAGGCCAGCAGCCGCCTAAGCAGACTATGTGTGTCCTACAAAAAAACTCAGCATTGCTACCAAATATAATTGCCAAATGTGCCAAAAGGGGGCAACTGCAGTGGTGAGGCTCCAGGCAGCAATTATTTTTGTGTGTACCGAAAAAATAAAGATAAAAAGCAACACTAAAATATGCAATGAAGGCGAAGTGAAGAGGCAGGACATGGGAAAAAAGCTAACTATTTTCAAAATACACAATCACATCCTACCTTTTTAGACCCAATAACAAACTCACAGGGCAGTATGAGAGAAGAAGGGGGGGAAAAAACAGAAAGGAACAGAACAGAAATTAGAAAGACAGAGAACAGAAAGAAAATTAACAGCTACATACACATACTGAGATCATCAACTTTGATAAATCAGTACACAAATCCCAGCTATGGCACATCTTTAAACCGGGCCCTACATCCTCATCCCTCCACAGCATTAAATGATGTCAGTATTAAAAAAGAAAGAACCTAAAACACAGACTGATGTAAACAACATTAAAATGAGCTTATCCAAGTAGATTTGTAATCATACTTAAGTATGTTTATTTTTAGCTAAAAAAAAAAATAAAATAGAAAACTTAAAACAAATGGGATTTTCAGTATTTCTGGCACATATGTTTCCTACTTTTCAATTTGTTTTTATCATCATGAGAACATGTGTTTCCATCATTCTCCATCAATCTCCCAGCCTCTACAAATAACTACCAAGTGCAACTGATTTCAGAAACTTTTTCAACTATCCTCAGCAACCCTGTGACCACATAAATATTTTATCCAATTTACAGCTGAAGAAACAGAATGAAAAAATAAATCAATTTGCCAAAATCCCCTCTTGGCTGAATGCTCCAGGAATTAAACCAAGCCTCTCAGTCCCACAATTTCTGTTTAACAGGACAACCTTTCTTCAAAACATTTTAGGACTTAACCCGTTATTTTTCATACATAAAGTTTTCTACCAGACAAAAAAAAGTTCTTCTGCACACAAAATTCAGCGAGTTTGTGTATGTTGCCATCTCAGTCAGTTCTGAGAATGTGTCTCCTCTGCTCATTACACAAGCAACTTGAAAAAGACAAAGATCACCCTCACTTTTCCCAAGAATTACTTTATTTGAAATAATAATTCATCTTCCTAATTTATGAACTTTGCATCTTAAAAGAAGCCAATCAGTTGACTTCCATGACAATTATCATGCAACCAAGCTACTGAAAGTCTTCTAACTGAGTGAGGGAGAAGATCAGGTTTATATACAAAGCCCTGATCACCACACAAGCATTAACCTTAATATTTGACCATAAAATACTTGGAGAAGAGTATCTTTTAAGATAGAAACTATATTCAATAGTTTAAACTGGTCTCCAAATCATGTGATCAGAATTATGTGGCCCATGCAAATTCTTAATATATGTCCCTCAATCTATCATCCCAATAGCTCCAGGTTACAGCTGCACCACATATTTAATTACACCTTTGCTACACACTGCTACTTAACTCCAATTTTAGAAGTTATAGGAAAAGATATGCTTATTTAGCCTAAGTAGACATCCAAAACTACAGCAGCAGAGACACACCCTCTGTTACAAGAACAGTGTGTCTTCTCTGACATCTCTTTAATGGAGAACATTTGTGCTTTTTAAGTACTTGGGTGCACACTGACTGGGAGGCCAGGATACATTATATATAAAATTTGCAAATAGAAAGAAAGTATATATGAAAGATCAAGGGACTTTCTTTGCCTTTAACCCTTTAGAAATTTCCACGTGTTCTAGAAAAAGCTGCTTTATTTGCCTCAATATCTCAGTATCATCATATTTTTATTTCTTTCTGTAAAATCATTACGCTGACAGACTCCAAACCAACGATGTAGCAAAAGTTGTTCCACCAGATGTACCCACTTCCTGCATTCAAGCAACATTGAGCCCTCTCTGAACAGAATTACACATCCAATCTTGCCAAAACAGAAACTGGTCTCTATTCAAGAAGGTCCTTCCTAGCCCTGTCTCTCACTGGTAATCAGTGCTTTCCCTTAATTAGTCAATCTGTCACTACAGAAGGGAATGTGCTAAAATAAAATCCTGTGAACTGCAAACCAAGCACCAAAAAACTAACAAATAATAAAATGCAATGTTATTATCACCAGCTCACATCCAAAGACTTTGGCTTGAAAGTGTTAAGTTAGTTTAATAAACTGATCTGAGTTCAACCTTATCCCATGGATCAGAGTTTGTGCTATAGAATAGAGGGCAGAGACACATCAGGCTACATGAAAGGTGCCTAGAAAGGTTCCTGTGCAGAGAAGCTAGAAACATATTTTCATTCAGCTTTCTGAAGTTTCAATGTATAAATCCTAAGTTTTAAAATAATCAGAAGTGCTAACTCCACAGTAAAATAGAACTGAAGAACTTTCTTACTATTGAACTGAAAAAATAGAATATTTAACACCTTTTCCTTGAGCAGTTCAATGCAGCAAACATTTCAAGTACATCCATTGATCCAGACTTACTGAAAACCTGCTTGGTATTCAAACCTCCCAGCAAGGGTGTGTGCAGAGCTGAGCCAGCGATTAACTCTGGATAAACCCCTGTGTCTACATAGGCAGGGTCACACACCTTCCATTCTGCAAAGAACTGAAGCATCACACTGATTCTGCTTGAATTCCTCACTGCAACAGCACCAAATATCTGCCTGTAGATGTGTGGGCACACATTCTGCTGTCACTCCAGCTGGTGGGGACCAGTTCAGAACTTCAGAAGGAATATTTCCCACTAGTAACATCACAGCCACTGCTCAGAAATTAGTAATTTATCTAAGAAACCATTTCCAAATTACAATTTTTTAGAAGACAACTGAACAGCAGAATTCATTCTGATTTTGAGATTCTTGGCCAACAATTACCATTTTCTTCCTATTTGGAACAGGAAATTTTGATTACATTCAGCCAAATTTCATTCTTCTCAACTTTACCACCCACGTGCAAAAAGCAGTAACATAGTAATTCATATTGATAACTGAATAATAGTGCAGGGACAAACAAGGACCAACAAGTCAGAGCCAGTTCAAGTGCTCACCAAAGAGGAGCAGGGCCCTGGGGTACTGATGGTCCTTCAGGCAACCACAGATAATTTAACAAAAGGCTTCAAACTAATTAGAAACCTGGAATGCTTTCTTCCTGTTTCCAAGGTCAGGACCAACTATGCAGGTGGAGCTGATTAATTTTATCTAAAAGCTTCACAAACCTGCCTGGAAACCTCTGAGCTTTTACACACAATAAAAACCTCTGCTGGCAGTACAACACAGATATGAACACTACTACTTCCACACACAGCCTGAGTTTTCATAGGGTTTCCCACCTCTGTCTTTGCCAGGACAAAAGGCGGTTGCTTCCATCTCCTGGATATGACTGCAAACAGCAGAGTCAAACAGATTTTGCACCTGCCTGTAGCTATCAAGCCAGAATTACTTATCCCTTGCACAGGAACTATGCAACACTCAAATCTGACAGATGAGTATGCAAATGAGGAGGAAGGAAAAATGGGAAGAGAAAACTCTAACATACAAAAAAACAAACAGGTAGCAAAACAAGATAGGTAAAAAGCAATAACAAATAATTACATAAAACGAAAAAGGACAGGGAAAGATGCTGGACTTAGTCAACAAAATAAACAGTCATTGTCTCATAGAATGAAAAAGTAGACAGAGGTTTAAAGGGAAAAAAATACAGTAAGTAGGATTAGTCAAATACTACTCAACATGATATAAAAATAGTTTCATTGATGCTAACTGAATTTTTTTATTAATACTGTCTATCTATAAAACATTGGAAGTTTTCCAGCAAAAAGTCTCATTACAGCAGAATCTGTCAAACCACTCCTGTAACTTCTCCCTGCTATTTGATGAGATTTATCAATTAAATGTATACATATAAACAAGCTCAGAACATCAAATATGGTCAGACTACACGTTAAATTCTCTTAAAACTACAGCAAGCAGACACAGAAAGATCAGGGCACAGCCTCTGCTGGAAAAAGGCTCACCCTGTCCTTTCTAACAGGCTTATCCTAAAGGCTGGCAAGTGCCACAGATGTGTTTTTTTAAGATCTGTGAGCTGACAAAAATAGCTGCTTACCTACTATCGGTGTCCAGACCTACAAAATCCTTCTTCTCAAAAGGAACACAGAGGAGGGGGATCTTGTCTCCAGACTTATCAGTGGCTCTGTCAAGACGCTTGGACTCCAGCACTATGAAGAGGGACTCGATAAAATCTTCTATTCTCTTCTCCACAGTTTCGCACTCATCGTAACTGGGGTAAAACGCCACATCTGTGCGGGGCTGCTCTGCAATCTCTCCTTGAAGCCCAAAGACAAACAACCGGGAATCATAGAGAGTAGAGCCATACATTTCCTTCTGAAGATGGAATTTTTCAAAAGTCTGAGGCCATTCCTTTGCTGAAGAACACTCTGTGATAGTGATCAGCCCCACGACCTTGCGGTGTGTCTGAAAATCCCCCCACTCGTTGTTCTCTGGGGGATAATGGTGCCTGTATCGGATGTAGAGCACTCGCTGCGAGTCGCGCACGTTAACTTGGCTCACGGCTGAAATGCGCTTGTAGATCCTGAAAAAGCTCTCTTCAGGTACAATGCCAATGGGCTGAACCACGACCAGGAGGGTCTGATGATCCTCAGCACACTGCATGTAGTCAGGAACACTCATTTTGCATCAACTGCAGGCTAGTGAAAGAAAAATGCATGTTATTTTTCAACGTTCAGAAGTACACGGGGTTGCTGAATCAAACCAGGGCTTTGATGTTAAACACTTCTGCAGCCTAAATTTATGTGCTACAATACCACTATTTGTTTCATTATTTTACTAAATCTTCAACCATGCAACCTACTGATGTTACGCAGCACACAAGGAGTACTTTCAAGTCACCTATCAAACAAAAATCTGTAAGGACTTCCCAAGTGAATCTTACTCCCTGTGCAGCTACACAAGCCAGCTCACACACAAGTCTCTACCACAGCCACTGGGCAGAAATACCAGCTCAGGAAAGCCTGTCAGACTCAGGTTCTTTAGTCTCAATTTCTTGGGGAAACATGCAAAATTGTACGGAGTGAGATGCAAGCGGGCACCAAATCAGGATCACCAAACTTTACACAGCTGCAGTGCTTGCATATGGCCAAGCAGAGGAAAGTCAGGACGAGAACACCTGGTTTTGAGGAAAAGCAAAGTTTTGCTTTCTCAAAACACAAACAGGTAAGGACTAGGCAATGTTTTCTACTTTTACATTTAAGTATTTAGAATCCCTTTTCTCCTGAGCTCTCTAAAACCGATTACTCCACTGCAGCTGAGTCTTGAATGAAGATGCACATCCCCGAGCCCTTTCACGTCTGAGACCTCCTGGACCTCACGGATCCCTTCATGAATTTCAGCTCCAAAACCCTGAACCGTAGATACCACCAAAAAACACAAGAAAAACACCCCAAATCTCCACAAAAATAAACACGCGGACAAAAACAAAACAAATGCAGCCCAGCTTTAGACTTGACACCATTGGTTTTAAAAGCAGAAGTACGAGTTCCGAGCCCACGGGGGCACAGGTGACAGAGAAGCAGCTGCCTTGAGGAAACGGGCTCCTCAGAACCATGGACTGTACCTCCCTTCTCCCGCCGCATGCCCGGGATCTGCCCAGCAGCCCCATTCCCAGGGTGCAGCCCCATTCCCAGCGGAGCAGCACTGTCCTGACACTTCCCCCAGCAGAGGCCGCAGCGGGTGGGAGCTCCCACCCTTCCCTGTCCCCGGGCATACGCCGCTTCGGGCCGGCCAAGTCTAGCAGGGAAAACGAATAAACTGCAGAAGTCAAGCGCAGCAGAGGCGCGGCAGAGGCGCACAACCCCGAGCCCCGTCAGAGGCAGCGAAAGGCGCGGGGGAGCTGCTCTGATGGGAGCGGCTGCCGGGTGGTAACCGAGGAGGGGCACTGACAGCCCGGGCAGGAACCGGTCTTTGGGCAGCGGGGGCGGGCGGTAACCGCGGAGGGGGCACTCACAGCCGGGATAGGAACCGCTCTAGGGCGGGGGGACGCGGCTGTCGGGCGGTAAGCGGGGAAGCGGCACTCACAGCCGGGATGGGGGGACGCGGCTGTCGGGCGGTAAGCGGGGAAGCGGCACTCACAGCCGGGATGGGGGGACGCGGCTGTCGGGCGGTAAGCGGGGAAGCGGCACTCACAGCCGGGATGGGGGGACGCGGCTGTCGGGCGGTAAGCGGGGAAGCGGCACTCACAGCCGGGACGGGGGACGCGGCTGTCGGGCGGTAAGCGGGGAAGCGGCACTCACAGCCGGGACAGGAGCCGCCCCGCTGCCGCCGGAACTGACGGCAATGGCCGCTCCGCCCCGCATGCGCGGCGGGCCGTGGCGGGAGAGTCGCGAGGGGAGCGCGGCGATTCTCCGGCGTCGTCCGCGGTGCTGCTCCCGAGGCTTCCACGGGCACTGGAAGCATCTGCTTGTGAACACGACGCATTTCTCTAAGAGGAACGCGTTAAAAGGGGTGGGTGAATGACTGATTCACCTGGATGGTGAATTTCAGCCGACTGTGTATGAAAACCTAAAGGGCTCTGGCTAGCCCTTAGAATGAAGTGAGCCTTCCTGGCATTCCCAAATCCTGAAATTGGTCTGGTGTCATAGAATCATCCAGTCCAACTGTCAACCCAGCACTGCCATTGTAACCCCTAAACCACATCGCCAGACTCAGATCCTTCTTAAACCCTTCCAGGAATGGTGATTCCACCACCACCCTGGGCAGTGTATTCCAATGCCTGCCCACCTGAACAATTAAAAAAAAAAAATTCTTATATCTAATCTGCATCTCCCCTGTCTCAGCTTAAGTCCGTTTCCTCTGGTCTTCACACCGTTGGCACAGCAAGAGGCCAGCCCCAGCTCACTACAAGCTCCTTTGAGGTAGTTGTAAAAAGCAATGAGGTTCCCTCCTAAGCCTCTTCGAGAAGAGAGAAATCTGCCTCTGAGAGGATTTCTCAGTCATCTAGCTTAAATGGCAAAATCTTTACAACTCTGGAAGTACAAAAACTCCAGAAGTATGAGCCTTATATGAAAGTTCAGGTGAATTTCTGCTGGAGGTTGTGGAAACCTTAATGATGTTCAGTGAGGCCAAGTGTGAGCTGCTGCACCTGGATGACCAATCCTTGGTATCAACCCAGACTGGGGAATAAGTGGATTGAGAGCAGCCCCGCCAAGAAGGACTTGGGGATGCTGCTGGATGAGAGGCTGGACATGAGCTGGCCATATGTGCACTTGCATCCAGAAAGCCAAACATGTCCTGGGTTGATCCCTCAGTGTGGGCAGCAGCTGAGGGAGGGGATTCTGCCCCTCTGCTCCACTCTGGTGAGACCTCACCTGCAGTGCTTCATCCAGGTCTGGAATCCCCATCACAAGAAAAACTCATGACTTCTTGGAGCAGGTCCAGAGGAAGCCATGGAAATCATCAGAAGGCTGAAGTGCCCCTCCTGTGGAGACAGCCTGAGGGAGTTTGGGTTGCTCAGCCTGGAGAAGGATCCACGGACACCAAGGGGCAATGTCATGACTTAAAGTAGTGGCACTCCAACCAAATAACTTCAATAGAACTTGCAGTGTTTGAAAAATTTGGATGAAGAATTGCATGTAGACAGAATCATAGAATCATTAAGGTTGGAAAAGACCATTATTATCATCAAGTCCAACCTAGTACTGCCAGGGCCACCTCTAAACCATGTCCCTAAAAGCCCCATCTCCATGTCTTTTATATCCCTCATGGGACAATGACTCAACCACTTCCCTAGGCAGATGGTTCCAATGTTTGACAACCCTTTAGGTGGAGAAATTTTTCCTAATATCCAATCTAAACCTCCCCTGGCACAGCTTGAAGCCATTTCCTCTTGTACTGTCACTTGTTACTTGGAAGAAGAGATTAACCCTCACCTGGCCACAACCTCTTTTCAGGTCTCCTCAGCCACTGTGGCACAAGCTGTGGGCTCCAGGCAGGTCTCTCTGCTCCCCTCAGGTTTCCCCAGTTGGGAGACATGAGGAAAAACAACAGCATAAAAGGAACTGAACAAGCTTTAGCCTTGACCTTCAGTTATCTTCCAAAAAATGGACAACATTTCCCAGAGGGAAAGGAGCTGGAGAGATGGCAACACAAGCTGGCCTCAGAGTCTCAGACAGAGGCTGACCAAGCCCAACAGCAGCACAGCTGTAGGGCCAGAGAGGGATGGGGTGTGCTCAGCTCCCTTCTCCTGCCAGGGACAGCTCCTGCTCCCTTTGTCCCTTCGCTGGGAGACAGTGACTCACAGGGCAACTACACCTGGCCAAGCTCTCAGCTGGCAGAGGGGCAAAGAGAGGCTCTGAGGAGCTCAGAGGGTCCTTTACCTGTGCCTTCCCTCCACCAAGCTCAATACCCTCAGAAATCCTTGTAGTTTGAGGAGGGTTTATTTGAAATCATTAAAGACCCCGGTAGCATTTTTAAGAAATTCACTGCTGGAGTAATGTCAGTTGTCTCCACAAGATGTCACAAGACAGTAAGGATCAAGAAAGAAACCAATCCTTCCAGACATCCAGGCAGCATCCCAGGATATTTGTGCTTCCTTTCAGATAGAACATACACACAATGGCCTCACATAAGATGTAACCTCAAGAGTATTATACAGCCTAAGAGATACAGATTATCTGCAATAGCTAACTATAAATAATGTCCCCAAATACAATAATTTTGGAATTTTGCCATATAATGTGTTATCCCTGCACCAAGGTGCTTCCAACTGCTCATGTTGCTATATTTTATTAATAAATAAGTATCACCGGTAGCCTTGTCTTTATGTACCAGGCAAATTCAGTATAAGATAGTAACATTCAGTCAATAAACTCCCTGTGTTTTCCATTTAATGTTTCTTCGTGGGTACATTCCTTTCTCCCTTAAATTCCATGTGAATTATTACTGTGTATTCTGGAAAAGCTCCTGCTCTTCTCTCTCATATTAAGTAGAGATAATATAGTGGCCTTCGCAGATTTCTTACCAACACAAACCATCAGGCATGTTGTTTGTAAAGCATACTGGAAACTTTTTTACTGGAACCATTAATTAATTGATGCAAATGATGTGTCATCACTTCTAGAAGTGCTCACTGGCCCTGCAGCTCTTACCCAAACAAGCCCAGGCAAACTTCTGGAGCAAACACTCCCAGCATCAAAACTCCATCCACAAGCACGTTAAAACCTTCCTACACAGCAGGCCCACAGTGTAAACGTGGAGAATGTTAATAATGAAGATGCAGCCCCATCATCCCTTCATAGTTTACACGTGCTGTCCACACCTCCCCCACAGCTGGTACTGTACTACAGCTGCAGAGGTGTTGAGCAGCCTGTCATTACAGTTTGAGTTAACAATTTTGTAGGCAGTGGCCTGTAATCAGGATACAGACAGAAGATGCCCAGTTGCCATTAAAAACAAGCTCCTCACCCTCCTGTGCCAGCCTAGGGCTGAGGAGCCATGATGAGAGGTGAGGAAGGGGAAGCCCCAAGGCTGCTCTCACCTGCTCTGGGGCAGCAGGAATCCACCCAGGTGGGAAGAGTGACTGGAAAGCACTGGAGCTGCTCAGCACAAAATGACCTGGTGGAAAAGGGCCTGGAAGTGCTGGCTGACAGCAGCTGAACGTGAGCAGGCATGTGCCCAGGTGGCCAAGGAAGCCAGTAGCCTTCTGTGTCAGCACCAGTGTAGCCAGCAGGACCAGGGCTGTGATTGTCCCTCTGTGCTGGGCACTGAGGAGGCCACACCTCGAGTGCTGTGTCCAGTTCTGGGCCCATCAGTTTAGGAAGGACATTGAGGTGCTGGAGCACGTCCAGAGATGCGACATAAAACTGGTGAAGGGGCTGGAGCACAAGTCTGAGGAGGAGCAGCTGAGGGAGCTGGGGCTGTTTAGCCTGGAGAAAAGGAGGCTCAGGGGTGTGACCTTACTACTCTACAGCCACCTGGTGATCGGTCATAGGTTGGACTCCATGATCTCAGGGATCTTTTCCAGCCTACTTGATTCTGTTATTCTATTGAAGGGACTCGCAGCCGGAGCCGCCGGAGCCTCATCATGCCCGAGTGCCCCTGGGTCCGCTGTCCGCCCGCGGCGGGGAGGAGAGAGCCAGCGGGGCCGGAGGTGCTGAAAGCGGGCGCGTCCCCGTGTGGGTCCCTGTATTGCAGGGAGGGGTAGGGAGCTGTAGTTCCGGCTGCAGGCGGGTCCCTGTGCGTGTCCCGGTGCTGCAGGGAGCTGTAGTCCCGGCAGGGGCGGGTCCCGGTGCTGTAGGGAGCTGTAGTCCCGGCAGCCGCCGCCTACAGCTCCCGGCGGGCCGTGCCCGCGGGGACGGGCTGAGATGGCGGCGGCGCGGCTGAGCGGCACCGAGAACCGTCTGGTGTCGCTGCCCCTGTCGCGGATCCGCGTCATCATGAAGAGCTCCCCGGAGGTCTCCAGCATCAACCAGGACGCGCTGTTCCTCACCGCCAAGGCCACGGTACCGTCTCGCCCTGCTCTCGGCCCCCCCGCGCCTCCCCTTCCCCGGCTGAGGGGCCTTTGCCTTCGGAACGCTCCTGCGGCCCCGGGCCGGGCGCCCCCTTCTCTGTCCTCATCCCGGGACGGAGCTGACCTTAAAGCTGCCCCGAGTCTAGAATCATAGAATGGTTTGTGTTGGAAGGAATCTTAAAGAACATTTATTTCCAAATCTCTGCCATGGGCAGGGACACCTTCCACTGTTTCAGGTTGCTCCAAGCTCTGTCTAACCGGGCCTTGGACGCTTCCAGGGATGGGGCAGCCACAGCTTCTCTGGGCCCCCACAGGGAAGAATTGCTTCCTAATATCTGATCTAAACCTACTGTCAGTTTGATGCCATTCTCCTTTGTCCTGTTATTACATGCCCTTGTAAATGGTATCTCTCCATCTTTCCTGTAGACTACTGGAATTTAATGAGTCTCTGCACTGAGCACACAGTGTATGTGCAGTTAAATATGGTGCTTCTGCCTTTAGATAGGGATCAACCGTACGTGTGAGTTCTTAGTCTGACTATGTAGTTTTGTTTTAATTTTTTTAGGAGCTGTTTGTTCAGTATTTGGCTACATACTCCTACAAACACGGCAGAGGGAAGGAGAAGAACGCTCTGACTTACACTGACCTGTCTCATACAGCAGAAGAGTGTGAGACCTTTCAGTTCCTTGCAGGTATTGATAACACAAGGGTAAATCCAGTGTCTGCTTTGGAAAATGAAATCTTGCGCTTAATGCTCTGCTGAATTGCTTCCTAGTTCCCCTCCCCAGTTCAACCTCCTGGTTGTTGATCTCCTGCTTAACATTCAACTGGAACTCATAAACTTGTTCCCTACAAACATTTCTTTGTGAATGGGGATTTTTCTGCTGCCTCTAAATTATACAGTTACACTGTATACAGTTCTCAGGATATTGCCTTAAGCATTTCCTAAATTCCAGCAGTTCCATCTGAAGGCTTTCAGCCTGTGAAAGATCATTGCACATCTTTAGGTGAGAAGTTATGTGGACCAAAAATGACACATTCCTTACAGATAGCAATCTGTAAGTTTTGAGAAAAGAAGCTTCATCATATGGTGCTTCTAGATGTCCACACACACACACGCACACGTTTTTACTGATACTTGGACTTTATATTAATGGCTTGTTGGATCTAAGGCAGTTGAGCACTCTGTTTTACATCAAATAATTTACATCAGCAGACAGTAAAAGTTGCCAGTAATCAGTCATGAAATAGAGTCCTTATCTTTGGTTACTTGTACCATAAGTGGGTAACTCCCTCCTACTCTTACAGCTGTGTGTGGGTCAGGTTGACTTACCTGGTTATTCACCTAAGGTTTGTTAAAAATACTAATATTTCTTTTTGACTTAATTTCTTTAGTGATTTGGATGCAACAGTATTAATGAGGCAATACAGGTATTCAAACTGACTTTAAAAGCAATGATTTTGCCTTTCAGATATCTTGCCAAAGAAGATCCTAGCTAGCAAATACCTGAAAATGCTTGAAAAAGAGAAGCGAGATGGAGAAGTGAGGGAAGACGATGATGAGGGTGAGGAGGAAGAGGATGAAGATGAAGCTGTTGGTGACACTGTTGGATCTTAAGGCCAATGGAGAATTGTTTCATAGTTGATCCATTTTCTGTTGTATAAAGGATGTTATTTTTGTGACTGAGAATCCAGATGCTGGATATATTTATACACTGAGCCATCTGCTTTTGCTTTAAGAAGTTTAGAAACTGAACTTTATACTCGTTGGAGAATGGAATTCTTCCCTCAGAAACACAGCAGGGTAGGAAGAGACAGTGCAAACCTGACAGCAGAGCTTGGTCAGATGATTTGAAATTACTTTGTCAGACAATCATTACCCAAATTTAAAATTTCTTACAGGCAGCTTTCAGTTCAAAAGCTCCAAAAGTGGACCAAGTCCATTAAAAAAGTCTGTAAGAACAGCCATGTGGGCACCCAAACGGGAGAGGAGCAGATCCATCCCAAGAGCTAACGTGGTTCTGCAGCTGTGGTGGTAAATGGGGTAGGAAATTATGTAAATATGTGCATCTAGAACCCTTTTCTTGAATGAACTTCACTTCTGCAGTTTCTCTTGCCAAAATGCACATTGAAGTCTGTTAATTGTGCGTTCTTGAGAAAGAGCAGCTCCTTTACCATGTGAGTGACAGAGATGGATTTTTCATTTGGTTTTGGTTTTTCTTTACTTTTTTACTACAGAAATGGCAACCGTCCTGTGTAGAACTTTACATGCTACTTTTTAAAATAAACCTTTTGTATGAAAACTTGACAATGGATGCAGAAACTTCATGAAGTTTTTTCCAGTTTCAGTCACACACATGGTCAGTGTGGCAATGTCTGAGAGAGAGAAGTGACCAAGATCTGTCCCCAGGGTTGAAAAGTGCCCCAGGTAAGCACAAGAATGTTAACAGATAATAAGAACCTCCCACTCCAAAGAAGCTGGGCAGCAAATCAGCCAGGAATTTATCTCAGGCAACACCCTAATTTGCAGAGCATGGTAAAGAGTTACCAGAACTGAACAGCTTCTCTTGGGTTGGAGGCACAACCACACTCAACTTCTCTTAAAACAGAGCTGCAGCTTTTCCACAATCCAGCACATTCCATATTCTAAGAAAGCCAAATGGAGTTTAGGCAGGTAGGGTCAGGGACTGGCAGAGCTACTGAGCCACACCAGAAATGCTCCTGCTATTTTAGCAGATCAGACATGCCGCACTGTGAAAAACTTTCCTGAAGTTGCCATAAATGAAAATCATATTGTACCAGGAATGCTGCAGTGAATGCTGAGTGGGGCTGGATCCCTGGGGAAATTCCCAAGTGGGTAAATGCAGAACTAAACCATTGTTCCAGGAGTTGGTTTGTGGGGGTTTTTTTTAATATTATTAAAAGTGCATGGAGATGTGTAGAAAACTGACTGTGGAATGCTGTTTGGGGGGAGGGGGTGCCAGTTTTTTGGGAAAGAAAAAAGATGCACCAACATAAAATTGCACAGTGAATCTCTAGCAGAAACAGGGATGAGGGCAACAGGCAAATAACTGAACCATGGATAGGTCACAACCAAAGAGAGGAACATCCTCAAACAGCCCTGGCAGGGGTCTGACCACAGCCCCATCCCCACCCCTGACTCTGGGAAGAGGAGGCAGGAGGGAGGGGGGAAAAGAGACTGGGAAAGGGGTGGAAGATGTTTTCATTTTTGACATAGTTTCTCACCATCTAATTCCACCTAATTTGTGAGTAAATTACGTAATATTCCCTCTGGTCACATCTGTTTTTCCCATCACAGCAACTTTTCAGTGACCTCACTGTCTGTACCTCAATCCTTGAGCTTCTGTAATCCTACCTTCTCCCTCTGTGCAAATTGCATCATTTAACAGGAACTTCCTCAAAAGTGACCGAGTATCTTGACGTGTTTAAGGTGGTGTGGGGTTTTAGACAGTGGAACACAGTTCAGGGGATACTTTCCAGGATTAATTATTATTCATATAGACATGTTTCTGTCTTTTTCCCCCCACAACACCAGCTTGTGAGACCCTTCCCCACCCCAGCCAATGCTGCTCAAAGGACATGAAGTTTCCTAAACTTGCCAAAATGACAAAAGAACTATGGTTACTAAGTATAAATCACCACATTTCATCCCTCTCAGAAGTTTCCTGTGGGATGATGAACACACTCTGAATTCCTGAGCCCAGAAGAATGCGCACACCCTTCTGGATTCATTCAGCCAGGATCCTCAATGGGGACTTCAGAGCTGCCAAAATCTGCCACAGCCCTCTCCAAGGCCCTGCAGCTGCCAAAGCTTGTTGACATCAAAACAGTGAAGGGTTATTTGTTTTCCCCAAGAGCCTGACACAGAGCAGCAAAACCTCATCCAATTCAAAGTGGTGTTTCAAAAAACAAGGGAAAAAACAAAGGCAAGAGACAGTATTTCATATTACTGAGTAAAACCATTCTGTGTTTGCAAGGTTCAGCTCCCAAAGGAAGCTCCTTGGCATTTGTGCAATTCTGTGGGATGGTTTATAGTCACCAACAGGTGCTACATTTTCTTCATTTAAAAATTGATCACTGTTGGGATTCATTCAGAAAGAAAAAAAAGCCCAACAAAACAAAACAAGAATTTCAGGCATGGTTTCCAAAATGTTCATCTTCCAAAAACAATTCTAGGATTACAACTTGTAAGCAGTAAAAGCAGCATGGATTGTGTCTGGCTGGGCACAGAGTGGAAGCACAGGGAACCATCCAAACACAAACAAAGGGGAGAAATGCAAGGGAGGGCAATGGACCAGAGATTTTGGCAGTCTCAATGTGCACAAGTAACTGCAGAAAATAGCCAAATAGTAAATGAAAAGACATCAAACAATGTCTTGTAAAGATGAGGAATTTTATTTTATTGACATACTATGAGGCAAAACAAAATCGACACCATACAAAATAACTTTATAAAATATCATTCACATCATTATTTTGTCAGGAATTACAGCATTCTGAGCTTGTTACAAGTCTTATGTTTTGAGGTGAAAAACACTATGCTAAATCTTTAGTATTAATTGTATATATACAGTAAGAAACCAAAACAGAACCTGTTAGGTTTTTCATGAGTTTATTGCAAAAGTAGTGCAAACTATTTTACCTTGCAAGCTGTAAAACAAACTTGGAAAAGGACCCACCTAAGCTTAAAAACATGACAATAAATGCTCAATTTCACAGCCTTTGAAGTTTCCTTCAACAGTTCTCAACAAAAATTCCACATCTCCGCACATTTTTAGATTTTCACTGACTCGGAAATGAAGGAGTAGAGGGTGGACCAGCAGTAGAGAGCAGGCAGAGACCAGGAGGGTCCTGCTCCAACATGGGGCACTGCTCTTACCCATGCATTTGGGGAATCACCCCCAAAACACCCACCAGTGGGGCAGGTTTGGTCACTGTGTGCCCCCATTAATCAACTGCTCCTTTCCACATTTGTATTTGAGAAAAGAGTCAAGAAAGCAGAACGAGCCAAAAAAACCCCACAAACCATAATTAAGAATTAGGAACATGTATTGTCTGTTTTAGGAATATAGTATCCTTTTCCTCAAGTCTATAAAGCGAATTTCCATGGTCCCCCTCCCTGTGTGCACACACTGCAGGGCACATCCCACCCCAGACTCCTGCATGATCCCAAGGCAGGATACTACATTCTGTGAGATCCAGAGAAAACAACAGCCTAAAACGCTATTGGGGTCCCCCAAAGCAAACAGGTAGCTAAGTCATCTCCTAAAAAACCAGAAAAGCAAACAAATGCTACATGAAAAATGTTAAAGAAACAAAATGCAGCATATTCAGGCTATTTTTTTTTATCTTGAGGTACCTATATAAATATTACCTTCTGCCCAAAGAACGATTGGTTTTGTTAAAAAACTAAAGTCCTTATCACGAGCCAATTGCAGGGCAAACATTATTACTGAGAAAGTGCAACCATGCTGATCATTTATCTGCAGCATATTAAAGGATGATTAGGCTTTAGAAAATATAGCTTAAGTCTAGATCTGATGGAGCAGTTTTATAAAAACACTGAACAGAGGCATTTTCCTTTTGCTCGAATCTCTCTGCAACTGAAAGCCTTAGAAACAGCTGGGAAGTCCTGCCATGATGGAATGCACTTTTATAATCCTATATTTAGATTTTTTTTTCTTTTAGTATTTAAACTAAATACAATTTTACAGCAAAGATTCCCCCTCTGTAGTAGGTACTGGTAAATAGTGGATTTTTAAAAAATTTTTTAAACTTCAAAAAATGAGAGCGTATCACAACTTAAAGCTTCTCAGAAAGGAATTTTTTGAGTAAAAAAGGTTCACATAGTAGAAAAAACTTACACATAGTTGTAAACTGTTATATACAAAACTGTGGAAAGGTCAATGATGTTTTACTCCCTCACCCTCACACATGTATCCCTTCATTTTATATCCATATATATACACATACACACAAAGTCATGTGTTATGTGCATACATAGAGACACAGAGATGTAGAGATCTGGGGTCAGGATTAAACATTCCCAAAACCTTCTTTTTAAGATATTTCTTTTTTCCTAGGTCAGCTGTGATACTCGATTTTACAACTTGCTACACCAAAAAATATTTTCAAATTCAGTTTTTTGTGGCATGGTTAAAAACCATTTGCTGTTTTTAATCAGGAAGATGAGTTTTGGTTGTTGTGCACTGGGGAAAAAAACCACAAAGGCACAAAGAATAGAACTCAAATCCAAGATTGTTGTCTCGGAACAAGAAACCCGAGGGTTTGGGCCGTGGATGGGGTTGGTTTGGTCACCTTTGCCAAATCTCCTTGACAATTTGAGTAATTAGCACCCAACTGGTTACATGAGGTAGATCCAAATTGGAAAAAAAATAAAATAAAAGCAAGCTGGGTCCCCAACACTTTTTTTTTTTTTGCCTCTATTTAAAATGTTTTAAGGATCCTATGTCAGTCATAAGAAGTGGAAGCAATGGCACCTACCCGAAACAAGCAAGGAATTCAAGAATGGCTTTTTTTGGGATGTAAAATTTGAAGTGTTAAATCACAATCCTCCTTCAGGCAGAGATTTGCTGGCAGGAGGAGGGAGGAGAATATGTCTGACAACAAGGACAACAAAAAGCTGGGATTTGGGAAAGCCTGTTTAGGGTCGGCTGCCAGAGGAATGCCCGAGAGCCCGCGGCAGCCAGCGCCCAAAGAGGCATCACAGTACAGACAGCTACAGGTGTCCCTTATCTCTCACCTCAGGGGCCTGCCTTTACTGACACTGCAGCTCTACAGGAGCATCCTCCTGCCATTAAACAGTATTTCTGCATACTCTGAGAGAGGAATCTGACACATTTATCATTTAGTTAAGGCTTAGTTTAAAGTGGTGTGGCCACACAGCATCACACAAGTGCTCACCTACAGCAGCGAGAGAAGCCATGGATTAATTCCACCCCCTGTGCCCCCCAGCACTGCCAAGTGATGCCACAACCTCCATGGCAATCCCTGCAGTGCCAGGGATGCCCTTCAGGGTCAGCTGAGGGTAATTCTGGGCCTGGCTTTGCATTACAAGTGCTACTCTCACCCAGCCAGCACCAATCATTTCTATACTGCAAGCACAAGACAGTTCCACAGAGATGCAACACACACACAACACTACTCAACACACATTTAGTACCACTTGGGATGACCTTAACATCATAGCTTTCTCTTTTTCTCAAAAAAAAAAAAAAAAAAAAAAAAAAAAGAGCAAACTTTAAATGGTCACAAAAACATTTTGGTTGGAGGGAACATTTACAATATGAAGCTTCTAGACTGATTTTTGGTTCTTTTTTTTCAGTTATTTTATAAAAAATAATTTTTAAAATTTTTTTGAAACAATTAAAAGATTAAATCCTTAACAGATAAAGTCAGTTAATTTTTCAATGTACCAAAATTAAAGCAAAAAAAAAAATTAATGAATACATTCTGTTTTCTATCTCACCCTCCCAAGATCAAGTCAACCACTGCAGAGATATCCAGGGCTGGATCTTTACTTATCAACTGCCCTAAATGTTGAAATCTTTGTGATTGTACAATAAAACACTGCAAAAGCCAGGGAAATTGTGCTTGTTATTTCCAGCCAAATACTGCCTTTGTATCTTTTACAGACGGCCTATACACTGTTCTCTGTCCTGTCACACATGTGTGTGCACACACACAGAAAGGAACACACAGATCTAAAAAAATCTACTAAACTTTACCAACAAATTACAGAAAGTAAGTGGTAACACTCTTCAGGATGCTACAGAACTTTGCCAGATGTAATTCCTCATTGCACCTCATTGAAAATTTGATTTTCCAAGATAAATCTAAAGTTTACTCCTAAGTTGTTTTTTTTCCTCTTATTTTCTTTAAAATGCAATTATGAAGCTGTCATTTGCAAATGAGATAAGCAATTGAAGGGTTCAGTCATTAAGTTTCATGAGAAAATATATCAGGAATGACAAAATTTAGGTCAAATCTTTATTTTTTAATAGCATAGAAACAGTGCTATAAAACAGTGAGGTTTGAGCACCTCACAGTTGATGCAGAACTAACTTTGGTGAAATCTAGAAACAAAATTCACTGCATGTCATGTTGGTACATGAGAGATCTGATCCAACCCCCAGCAGCTGAGGTTTTGGGGCGCCCATAAAGCCCAGATAGGATCTGCTTTGAGTCAAGTAGATATCAGGCAAAAATGTGCAATTTCACAAAAACCAGCATGACTGAAGCTTCCTCTATTCATGGCTTTAGAACCAGGAAAAGCTGATAAATACAGAAAAGAGTCCACATTTTTTTTTTCTGACAGGAAATCTAACCTAACAAAGCAAACACAAACAGCACCAGCCAGGGGATTAGAGACTCCTAAGCTTGCCTGCTTACCTGTTCACCACTCATGCCTGCCAAGCACACTCAAAAAAACCCCTATAAAATGACCAGAAAAGTTTAAATTTATAATTTGGGGACAGCTCCTAGGCTTGTTCTCAGGTCAGACAGCATCTGCAATTCCTGCTGATGAGCAGAGAGCAGCTGTTCCAGCAGGTGGTTTAGTTGTGCTTAAAACAGGGAGGGAAAAAAAATAACAAAATTGAAGTCCATGGTTCAACAGCATATCCAAAATGTGGGGAAAAAAATACAACTCAAACCCGTGCACTCCTGAGAACCCTGTGGAAAGGATTATTCCCTTTGATACACAACTGCCATGCAACCCACGGCTCCTCAAACCACACAAGGAGGGTGGCTGGTGGAAGAGCAGCCACAGGCAGGTGGCAGCAAATGGACAAATCTAAAGGAATTGCTTTTTTTGTGGATATTTAGGTGGGAGGAAGGAGCAGCCACAGCCTGCATCTGGTGCTGTGGGTCTGTAGTGCTGCCACGTGCAGAACTCCCACAATTAACTCCCGCCAACCTCTCGTCCCTCCAGATCCTCCAGCAGCGCCCCTGTCCCAGCCCCAACCAAGTCAGAGCTCCCCGACCCCAGAAATCGACTTGGGGAGCTCCCTGCCAACCCTCCCCTTCTGGGATGGGGCCAGCAGATGGGTGCAGAGTGGAGGATTTCTGAGGGACACTTGCAGAGAAGCCAGAAGGAAAACTAAGAATTAAACTGTCGCCTTAACAAGTGCTTAAATTGGCAATTTTGCAAGGAAATGCCTCCCCTCACTTTCTCTCTCATTTCCCCAAGGGTTGGGGTACTCAGTGTTTCTCTTCTCTAGAGCATGAGCAGCACCCAGCACAGAGCTCCTTCATTCCTTAAACTTCCTGATGATCCCAGCTCTGCCTTGTCTGGAAAACACAAAACTCTGCTCCCATCAATGACAGAGCAGCTGTTCAGCATCCCTGCACACTGCAAGCCCTGCCAGCAATAGTGTCCATGCTCTGCAGTGCACAAGGTAGTGAATCATCTTCCCCAAAGCAGCCATTCACCCTGCCCTTCACAC
>VWZV01003009.1:353278-364734 GCA_013397155.1 Irena cyanogastra | reverse complement strand
TTTTTTTTGGGGGGGGGGGCTTTGTTAAATCATGACTGAGAACTGAACCAAACTGACAGAATTTTACCCCATTCAGTTATTAATGAGCTGGTTTTAAATGGTTTATTCAGTCACTTGGAAAATCTGGGTTCCAGAAAGTCAGGACATAAGCAATCCTCCTGCCATGGATGAGCTTCATTAGTGTCTAGACTCAGAGATTAAGGGAAGGAAATTGCAGGGAGCACAGAATCCCAGGAAACTCACTCTGATAGGCCAAAATCCACAGCAGAAAGCCCAGTTACTTGTAAATAAAAATCAACTTTAACACTGCTATGAAACCACACCAGCACACTGTGCGCCAACAGGTATTTCTGTCAGCAGAGTGGTTTCTTCTGAGATGAGGAAGCTTGTTTGGAATAATTGTAAACAATCTGATGTATTAACACAGTTTTCTACAGTTTCATTTCAGGCCACTTAAAGTACCCTCAGTCCACATGCACTGATGTCAAGGTTGAGTTTTGGCCAAGGCTTTGCACAGAACTGACACCAGAGAGTCCCAAGATGAACATATTCAGGTTCGGGGGTTTTTTTTTTGGTGTTTTGGTTTGGGCTTTTTTTCCCACATTTTAAATTTTATAATTTTCTAAGCATTAGAAATAATAATAAAGTATTATCATTCTTACAGTTGCACATCACCTTACCTAAAAAACTTAATAAAAATAATCCAATACAAATTTTTTGCCTCAGACTCAACATATATCTCAAGCACCTTCATGTCATCTGCAGAGAAAACCTGACATTTTCTGGCCAACAGGTAAACTACAGAAACATTTTTCATTTGGAAAACAACAGTATAGAAACTCAAGAGAAGGGACAGGTCACAGAGGGAGCTGCTGCTATGGAGTGGCCCTGACCAGAAGCAGATGTGCCAGATGTGCCACTTGCCAGGTCTGCTACCCTCTCAATAGACAGAGATGCCTCTGGAAGACAGAGGGAAGGCTGAGCAGCCACCCAGGATCACAGTATGGCACTGCCACTTCCCAGTGAGGAACAGACCAGAACAAATCCAGTCTCTCTGGGAGCATTTTGGCCGCCTAGTGGGAGGTTAACTTCAATTAATTATTCCGTGAAGGAATACAGGAGGTAGCCTTGAACTGCACCTGCTTTGTAACTGAAGATTCTCACAAACCCACTTTTGTAGTGATTTGGCCAAGCAATTACATTCAAATTAACACTTCAAAGAAACGACTCTGACAAAGCAACTGAAACACTAAACGGGATTAAACAGATTTCTGTGCCACACCAAGCACACACAGCACCCCCTTCCCATATAATTTGGATTAATCCCTCTCAGAAATGCATCTTTCCAGTCATTAACCCTCAGAAACAAAGGCAGAACTTGCTGGTTTGCACCCTAATGTCAGACAGCGGGGCTGGAGTTGGGGTCTGTCCCGTCCCCGAGGGTTCTGGAAACAAAAGGCAATTGCTGATGGATGGGAGATCCATGGGCAGCCAGAGGTGACACCATTCCTCAGCTCAGAGCACTGGAACATCCTCTGCACTGCCCAATCCCACACCATGCAGGGACAGACAGCAAGACATCATAACTGGATCCCAAATCCCTGTCATTTCACTTATTCTGCTTCTAGAACACAAGAATCAGACAAGCAAGGAAAACCTCTGAGAGCTGCATCTGATAACCCAGTATTACATTAATGCCATCAGTCATCAAACTGGTACCAAGGCATTTGAACCTTGCACAGACAATGAGCACAGTGAGAGCTGAAAAACTGCATCTCTGTGGTATGGGACAAATGTGCACAGAGAGAAGCAAGAAATGTTTTATAAATTCAGACAAATCCTAAATATTTCCACTGTAATACAGCAACTGTGCCCTTCCTAGATTGATACCATAATGCACACAAAGTATAACAGCATTTAACACCAAAGCTCCTATCTCAACACTGGAAAACATGGCAGTATTCTGGAAAATAGAACTGGGAATGGTATCCCCAGCATTTCAGTATTTGCTGTACAGAGCACTATTTACAGTATTTTCAAACAGCTACAGCAGACGCAAAAAGAAAAAAATTCTTACAGTAAAAAGGGAGTTTAAAAAAACCCAACAATCAGTGCAATTACCTACTACTTGAAGTATTCCTTAAGAAAGATGGCATGTGTGCATCAAGAAGCATGTGACCAAATGGAATAGAAAAGTAAAAAACAAAGGACTGCCCTGCATTAGGAATGGGGAAAGCCACACAGAGAGATACTACAGTAGGAGAAGAGTATTAAAAAATAGGAAAACAAGTGAGTTTAATTACGCTGGTCTCAGTGCGAAAAATACTGAGAACTCTTTTTACATTCACTTAGTTAATGTGTAAAAGATGTATTTTAAAAAAAAAAAGTCCCTTGCGGGTTATTTATGCCCAGAGATCCTTATTTGACTGAGTCTGCTATTTAATCAAAAGCCTTTGGGCACGTACACAAACGACTTTAGTCAGAAAGAAAAACTTAGAAGCATCTTAGAAACGCCAATCTTCGCAGAAAAAAACCCTGAACTCCTCACACTTATTCTCCAGAAGTTTTAACTTGATAATCCTTGTGGAAAAACCTCTTGTCTTATGTTATAAAAATGAAAGAACAAGACCCTGTTACAACAGACAAAGGCTGCAGGAGTTATTGAGAGAGGCAGAATTAAAGCCAAACCTTCACAACCTTTTTGCTTTTACAATCAGGGAACACTGCCTGGGGGCCTGGATGGAGATCAAAGATATTTGTTACCTGACAGATCAAGAAACTAGGGAATTCCTGTGCCAAAGCCTCTGGAACATGGAAGACCATTGATTGTAGTTCACAAAGTCAAATATTCTAAAGCAAGCCAAGCCAAAATAGGGAGCTCTAAGAAAACAAGTGACCTCACTCTGTACATCAGTGCATACACACACACGTGTTAAATTGCATAGGGCTGTCTTAAATGCCACAGACACAAATCCACCTCCTTCCAGCATTTCCCAACAGGACATCTGCTCCTAAGGATCAGCTCAGCTCTTTCCTGGGGGCTGGAACAGATGGAGTGGGCTCGTTACTCTGTTCAGCCACTGCAGCAGGAATTTCCACCACCAAGCAAACCTCAATATTGCATTAGATTTTGCACATCAGGGAAAAAAAGACAAACTTTTAAGTATTTTGTTTCTTCTGATAGTACTTGTCACCTCCCAAGAGGAGCATTTCACACCTGCTGATGCTGTTCTGGGTGGGCATGTGCAGTGGGACTCCTCTACATGGCCTGGAAAATGCCCCAAGTGCCCGAGGGTGGCACAAATTTGGTTATTGCTGACCTGACCTGCACAGTGACCCAGACTCAGGGCTGTGACCTCAGCTGGCACTTCTCCACCAGCAACCTGGGGGAGACTGAGACTTCTTGAGCTTTGAGTTGACCTGAGATGTTGCTGTTCTACACCAGACATGTGGGAGGTACAGAATAAAAAATAATTCTAGGATTTTATTGTGTTTGTGGCAGTTTTTTTTGGACAGGAGACATCCTTGAATATGTAATTTATGTTAAAAATATTCCCAGAAAGAGAGGTGGACTGCCAGTATGCTGTACTTTACAAAGTATACACCTAATCAGTATTTTTTTTAATGCTTTAAATTATTCACTAATTCACCACTGGTGGGAGGGAAAAGGAGGGACACACAAGTGAGACATGAGGGTTAGAAATTAATTTGCCCGGTGCTGAATAAATACATACCTACTTTACAATGTGACAAGTTGTGGAATCTTTCTGTGAATCACAAGGCATAAAGAACTAGCAGTATTAAAGGCTTAGAAAGATCTATGAAAGGTAAAAATGTCCTGAAATGCACATAAACATCCCAAGTTCTTCATACTTAGGGAAGGAAAGCTACACAGAATTTCTGCTCATTCCAAGAGGACACACAAACAACTGCTACTCTCAGATTAAGGGCCTGCCAAAAACTCCTTTCCTCACAAAGGAAACATCTTCAATGTAATGCAGTGCAGTCCCAGGCTGCTTCAGAAATGAGATTTGAGGTCAAGACTTATCCTGCCCTCCTCACTCCATCTCACCACCTGTACAATTCCATTGTCCCAAATCTGCATGGAAAGAGGAGGATGAATTTCACATCCAAGAGGTCTCTGCATAACAGACAGTAAATAAGTTAAATGATGTCTTTAAATGGATGATCTTTATCCTATTTGATAAGAAGAATTCATATAAAAATAATTCTTATATAAAACTCTGCCAAATGCATATCTTCACTGAAATAGGAAAGCTCTGAAGGAAACACAGAGAAGTGCAACACATCCACCACAGGGAGGATCTGCAGCTTAGGGGTACTTGAGGGGAGGTAGGTACAATCCTGCTGGCACACAGCAAGACAGACAATGCTACCTAGGATTTGCTTCAAATTTACAGAAATCTGAATTTATAGAACTATGACCAAGAAGACACTCTGAGCCAGCAGCCTGATCACCCAATTGGAATAGTACAAATATGATTATTTCATTAACAGGTTTTACATTTCACCTACAAAACACTGACAACTGATACACTGCTACAAGGTGAAGATCTGAACTGGAATTAGGTACCTAAAAGTCTTTATGCAGCAAAGGTTGGGCATTTTCTAGCTTATCCAACACCACCTGGTTGCAGGTGACCTGCTCTGTGGCCCAGAGCTCTGCATGGGTTAAAGCTACTCGCCCATCCCAGTGGCCAGAGGTAAAAGTGTCCAAACAGAGACCGAGCAGCTGCTCAGAGAAAAGGGAAAAGACAAAGCAAAATCCATCAGTGGAGGAGAACAAAGGTTTTCCAACCTACCTCTCAGCATCTTATTTCAGTTAGCCCATGGAAAACCAAACAAGATCAAATCAGCATAAACAACTTTCCTGGGCTTTTTCCATTTTCTCCTAAACCTGCTCGTGGCATTGTCATTAGTGCAATGGTTTACATGTGTGTTATGGTTTTCATGAATCCAGTGTGCAAACTAACAGAAGCATCTGTCTAACAATTATCAGTTTTAATTAACACTTCTCCTAAGAGAATGGCAAAACTCTCACGTTTCCTACAGGTCTTAAGCATAACAAAGAGAGTTTCACCTCCCTCCCTAAGTAAACTTCAGTTTCCTAATTTTTATCTTTACTGCATAGATTCTCTGACTTCTGCCTAACTTCCAGCGAGCCACTCTCCTCTAGCAGAGCTCCTGCTTCACCACTACTCAACATATAAATAAAATACAATTGGTTTGTGCTTGAATGAATGTAGGATGTTGGTTTGTGTGCGTCTGAACCGCAGAGTTTGTAAAACCTGCTGTGTTGTGTGCATTGAAAAAGCCTCTCTGTAAATCCCAGGCTACAACAGACACTGGCTGCATCTCTCTCCTCTCACCACACTGATTGCATATATTTTTTTTTTTTGCATTTGAAGAGTAATGTCCCCACAAAAAGGATTTTACTTTGTAAGTTCAAAGCATTCTTGATATGTTAACAGAAGTATAATGAGCACTCCTTAGTAAATAAAAATAAATAATAGCATCTAGTCTATCACATTAATACTGTGAAACATATATAAAATTTACATTAACTCAAACAACAGTGAAAAAGGATTGTACTGTATTTATCACCACAGACCCGTATTCTTTAGAGACTTTGGAAAGTAAGTGTCACAGTCCTGTATGACAAATCCTAAAGTTAGCTGTCAGTATGATCTTAAAAAAATCTTCACAAATTTTTTTAAATGGCACCTTTTCTTCTGCCAATCTAACTGGAGCTATTAAAAGCTTAGGTACAGGTTTATTCTTTTTTTTTTTTTTTTAAATTCAACTTTAGTCTATGAAAAACATTTTAAAATGCAGCACAATAAAAAACATTCAAGAACAAGCTTCAGAAAATACATTTGTCCTTAGACACACAGAATAATCTGAGAATAATCTTTATAAGACAGTTAGAAATCAGAATTTTGTCACGCTCTTATTTTGAAAATAAAAATTTTGTAAATGCATCTAGAATAATCAAGCCTTCATAAATACTGAAAAAATGCTTTGCTTTCCTTTGTACTAAAAGCTGATTCACAGCGTTTGAGCTCATCAAACCTCAGTATGAATTAGATCTTTCCAAATTATCAAAAGCAACTCAACAAACAGCAAACTGAATGAGGAGTTCTGTGGGTTGGGTTGTTGGTTTGGTTTTTTGTTTTTCTTCCCTAAGCCCTGAGATTGCAGCTCTTGATTTAATTATAAAATCTGGGTCTGTTTTATACCAAGCAGCTCAGAGATTTTTGGCAAACCACATTTCCGACAACAGTGGGGTTTGGTACAAGAATGCAGTTTGTGATCAAGTCTGAAATTCTGGACGGAAGGCTTCCTCACAAATGGGAAAGAAAGGAATAAAGATGCATCACTCATTGCTGGCTGTCCCTGGGGTGGGGCATCTGTTGGTCTAAGTGCAGCTGGTCTGGTGTGAATCCAACTCTGCCTTGTCCGGAGCCGCTGAACATTAAAACATGTCAAGCGAAGTACATCGTGCGCAGCGTGTCCTGGTGCACCTGGACTGCCTTAGCAAGTGCTTGGTGATCTCTGCCATTGCTCTGGCCAGAAGTGTGGCTTCCTTCAGCACTGAAAGAGAAGGGAGGAGGGGAAAACAAAAACCAACAGGTTGGGAGGAAAGAGAAACCCTATTTAATCTGCCTCTCCTTGCACATGTTTCTGTATTGTTAGTTTCTTCTGAACAGAATGGTCACACCTTAATTACCCTTAAAGCACCACTGATGTTCTGAAACAGAAAACAGCACATACAGGAACATCTTCTCCTTTGTTTCAGCAGCATAATTCAGTGGTGAGAGCAAATCCAGCCTCAAACTGCTGAAGACACCACTGATCCCAGAATGAACAAGCCCACTGCCTTCCAATTCTGCAAAAATTCAGCACTCTGAACTCACCTATCATGCTCTTTATCCACCAGATGGTACCTGGCTCTGAAGGCCACCAGGTGTGCATAGTAGGCCGGTGCAGGGATGGAGACGGAGCGCGTGCAGCGCACGTACGTGTGGCACAGCTGGTAGGTGAGGATCTGCAGCTCGTCCGACGAGAAGCGATTGTCATCCCAGAGCACGTGGTAGTGAGAGGGCCTGCTTGTTCCCTGGAGCCAGATCACACAGCTCATCAGCACTCCCAAACATCTCCTGAACTTCCACCTCTGCTGGGAACTGCAGCGAAACGGCCGCTTCCTCAAGAGCCACGGGCAGCAGTTCTACACATTTCAGCTAGTTTTTCCTTCAAAAGGCAAACAACCTCCTTCCCTGCTGCCTAAACGAATCCCTTTCCCTTTTCTGACAGGACTGTGTTTCTCAAAATTTCACCTCTGAAATTAAATGATCATACTGAAATGCACTTTCATCTTGAAAACCTCAGATCTGACAAAAAGCCATCAGATAGAGTAGCTTTAGTACAAACATTAGCAGTTAAAGAGTTACCATGCCACACAAAATGTCCTACCTGAATCCCAGCATGACTACACAGGTAGAAGTCAAACTCTGAGGGATGGGTGATTTTTGTGTCCACTGTGGTACCAGCTGGAATGTTTCCACTTTTCCCAACCTGTGTAAACAGGAAATGCAAAGACACTGAGGCACAACACAAAGGGTTTTTTTTTTCTTTTCAGCTGCAGAACCAAGAAAACAAACACAAGAAAAAGATCTATAAAAAGCAAAAAGTGAAGAAACAATGTGCAAAACTGAAATTTTGTTCCAACTGAAAATCTGGAGTGTCTCTACTATGGAGAAAGAAAAAAAGAAACAAGCTGCAAAATCTGCTTAGAAATTACCTAAAAAGATTTGGTTTTCTGCATAATGTAAAAAGAAGTTCCTGCAACTGTGTTGTCAAATTCTTTCCACCTTCCCACTCCAAGACAGGAGTAACTTTTTCTGTTTACGCCTGCAAGGGGACAATCCTTCCTTGTCAGACAGGCCACTTCTTCCCTCAAAATCTCTTCAAAGCAGAACATCAAAACACTCTTTACTTTCAAACAATTTAACATCTGTAATCACAGCATTTATTAATACAACAACCACCTTCATGTCAGCTTTGGGAGTTACTAATTATTGCCTTGAAGCCTAGCGGGCTCCAAGTGCTCCCACAGAGAAGCCTGACAGAAGGGAAAAGAACACGGAAAGCCCAGTCTGTGAGCAGAGCTTTACCATGAGGAACTCTCCTGCACTTGGGGAGTCTCCTCCTCACACAGAAAGTGCCAAAAATCAACTTGGGGAGTCTGATATCCACCCAGAAAGTACCACAAATAAACAGGAATTGGTGACTGGGCTGCTTGCTGGACGTTTGGGGCTCCCAATCAGAACGTACCCGTTCGTTTTTATCCGTGCAGAAGAGTCTGGTGTGGTGCCTTTTCTGCACCACTATAAATGTGATGCCAGGCTGATAATCCTTCTCCAGCTTAATGCAAGCCTCCCTGATAGCCAGCAGCTCGTGGTGGAGAACCTGACCCACATAGAGAGAAGTGTGACCAACATGAACCTTTGCCATCATACAAATGACTCTTATTTATCTACAGATATTTTTATTTATCATGTTCCTTCTTGCACTGTCACTCAGAGTAATGAGATGTCAAAGCTTTCAGGACCAAACCTTAATTTCTCTCCCTGATGAGGGCAAATTACATCAGCAGTTTCCTGAGCCAGGAGAGAGCTGCTTCCATATTTATTCAGCTCCAAGCACGAGGCTCGGACTAATAACTTGCATGTCAAAATCTCTTTAACAAGCAAATACAAATGAACATTTAATTAGGTGCTGAATAAAACAGACTAATTATTTTTCTGACTAGAACAAGGGATAAAATCCAGAAGTGCTCAGCTGCTCTTTCCCAGCTTCCCAGACCCATGCAGGACTGCAGACATCAATAATAAGGAAAGTGGAACAAACCAAAAAGCAATGATTTGGAATGTGGGTTAATTATACATGAAAAATTCAGTGAAAACCAGTGACAATTGAAAAGAGGATATATCAAAAGTTCATACAAAGATTATTTTATCAATTCAAGTTTAGCAAGTGACCTTTCCTCATTCCCCTGGATTTTGAGAAGCTGACTCAACTCTGTATCATTTATTTACATACATAAATACTGGAAAGAAAAGTGTATATAAATGTCTTTAAAATATACAGAAAAATATTTCATAAAATACGGTACTAGCAAGCAAACAAAATAAATATGACAAAGTATCTCATGAGTTTTATCAGGAATGAAAATGACTGTGAAAATCCAGTATTTATTAATCTTCATTAAAAAAAAAACATTTAATTTTTCTTTACTGCCCAAGTTCTATGGCATACAGTCTGACTAATATATCCTAAATAGGAAACAGATGTGGAACATAACTTGAGTGCTAAAACTACAATTTTCACTTGTAATTCTGTAAGGGGAAATATTTTGTAGGGGAAAAGTATTTTCAAAAGCACATGAAAAGTATGGAAACACTTCTCCTGCCTGCTTGGTTAGAATCCAACAAATTTGTTGAGGGAAGATTTGTTGAGGTTATACTTCTTGTAACTCCAACCACATAATTGAAATTTTAAAATTCCATTACTACCACAAAGCTACACTATCAGAATTTCAAGAAGACAAACATCACCTGTTGGAACTGCCCCTCAGAAACACCATCCCTGTAGAAGATGATGCGAGTTGGTTTGAACCTCGTTGATTTGTAGAACTGGATAAGCAACTCCCTGACCATGGCAGCCAAATCCTGGATGATTTCCTGGCGATGCTGCTGCACCCGCACAGTGGCACAGTAACGGTTGGGATGAGCATCCATGCTTCCTACAACCTGGGGAAAAATGCTTAGCATCAAACCAGAAAGCCCTTTAATAAAGGTTAATTCATGAGATAGCTGCACTGTCTTTAATAACATCTTGTACACTGAGTGCTTGGCCTGGCAAAGATGTATTTGATATTAAAATGTGCTTGGGAACAGCTCTGGGTTTAGTCTACCTGTGGCAGCACACCCTGCTGAAAGAGAAAATTTGTTTTAAATCCAAAAGACTAATCTCCTGTTTGCACCTACAGGCACTTAAAAACTCAAATATAGTTTGGAGCACTGATAACATGAAACCATTAAGATAGTTCAGACTGCAGCACAGGAGTTTGAACTCTGGGACACCAAGGCTGTTTTTTGGATCCATCAAACTGAAATGGTGATGGACCACAGAAATACCCATACCCTTTATCAAGGGAAGGGATTTTTTTGTTAATGAAACGTTAACATTCATATCCTGTAAAAGTGGCATGGGACTTAAAAATAAACAAACAAAGAACCCTGAAGTGAGCACATCTCCAGCTGGTTTTCCCTGGACACACACGTGTAACTTTTAAAAACAGATACATAACATTATCAACGATCTTCATCATTAAACAATCCTGAGCAGCCACTACAGGTGTTTGACATAACACAAGCTAAAGACCATTCCCTGTATTTAAGAAGTACATTTTCAATAGCATACTGCACATTTTGTGTTTTCTGGAAGCTTGAGTCCCCAGAAACCACAGCTGAGCCAGCCTAGTTCCCTATCAGCAATGAAGAAATTCTGAACATTTCTAAGTGCTGAAGAAGCAGATTTAAACATGCACCAGCTCATTATCAGGCTGCTAATAAATATCAGTTCCAAGAAAAGCTCCTCTGTGTATCAGCATTTCAGGCATTTTACAAGCTAATACACACATTTAAGTAATTAGCATCAGAGCAAGCTCTCTGAAGTTTCAATAAATTCCTGCAGAAAAATAATGCTATAATTAGGCAATCAGAAGCAATGGACCACAAAAGGATGGAAAGCAATAAAATGCATTAGAGCTGAGCAGCAGGAGGGAGCTGGGGGGAAAGACCAGGACACAATTTACTCACTGCAGCAATGGAAGGCTTTTTCCCATCCCCAGCTGGTGGGTGAGTTACGTCTGCACCAAGGAATATGACAGGCTGCTGGAATACTGGGGGTCTGGCAAAGAGAAGGGAAATTTGTAAAAGCAGCAAGATTTATGCTTAATAAAGCACATTAAAACTCAAATAAACAGCACTCTGTACTCCTGCAGTGAAATCATCAACAACTGGCACTTGATCAGAGTTGGTCACTTGTCCTGTGGCAGCAATTAAAAATTCTGATTAAGGTTCTCATGCTAAATACTTAGGCAGACTTCTAAAGCACAGCTAATTGTTGCTCTTAATTAAAATTCAGTTTAAAAATATATCTAGATTTTTCTAACTTGAAGAATTGCAGTTTTTATCAACTGGACTTAGTAACAAATGGCATCTGACAAAATTAAAGAACTGTGCACATATGCAGATGCTGTGACAAAAAAATATTGTTCTAAATAAAAAACAGTATTGGTAAGGAAGTCCAAAAATAGTAGGTATCAAAGTTATTTGCAAAGTAGATTTTTTTTAAAACTGAGCTTGCAA
>VWZV01003009.1:312697-353080 GCA_013397155.1 Irena cyanogastra | reverse complement strand
TATATATATATATATTCTAGTAAAAAACCTGTTATTTCTTTACCCACACCTTTGCCTGAAAGCCCCCAAAGTTACAATGATTTGGAGTGAGGGGGTCATCTTTTCCATTCCAGGAAGATTCCCACCTTCCTTGCCAGACACTTGNGAACCCTGAAGTGAGCACATCTCCAGCTGGTTTTCCCTGGACACACACGTGTAACTTTTAAAAACAGATACATAACATTATCAACGATCTTCATCATTAAACAATCCTGAGCAGCCACTACAGGTGTTTGACATAACACAAGCTAAAGACCATTCCCTGTATTTAAGAAGTACATTTTCAATAGCATACTGCACATTTTGTGTTTTCTGGAAGCTTGAGTCCCCAGAAACCACAGCTGAGCCAGCCTAGTTCCCTATCAGCAATGAAGAAATTCTGAACATTTCTAAGTGCTGAAGAAGCAGATTTAAACATGCACCAGCTCATTATCAGGCTGCTAATAAATATCAGTTCCAAGAAAAGCTCCTCTGTGTATCAGCATTTCAGGCATTTTACAAGCTAATACACACATTTAAGTAATTAGCATCAGAGCAAGCTCTCTGAAGTTTCAATAAATTCCTGCAGAAAAATAATGCTATAATTAGGCAATCAGAAGCAATGGACCACAAAAGGATGGAAAGCAATAAAATGCATTAGAGCTGAGCAGCAGGAGGGAGCTGGGGGGAAAGACCAGGACACAATTTACTCACTGCAGCAATGGAAGGCTTTTTCCCATCCCCAGCTGGTGGGTGAGTTACGTCTGCACCAAGGAATATGACAGGCTGCTGGAATACTGGGGGTCTGGCAAAGAGAAGGGAAATTTGTAAAAGCAGCAAGATTTATGCTTAATAAAGCACATTAAAACTCAAATAAACAGCACTCTGTACTCCTGCAGTGAAATCATCAACAACTGGCACTTGATCAGAGTTGGTCACTTGTCCTGTGGCAGCAATTAAAAATTCTGATTAAGGTTCTCATGCTAAATACTTAGGCAGACTTCTAAAGCACAGCTAATTGTTGCTCTTAATTAAAATTCAGTTTAAAAATATATCTAGATTTTTCTAACTTGAAGAATTGCAGTTTTTATCAACTGGACTTAGTAACAAATGGCATCTGACAAAATTAAAGAACTGTGCACATATGCAGATGCTGTGACAAAAAAATATTGTTCTAAATAAAAAACAGTATTGGTAAGGAAGTCCAAAAATAGTAGGTATCAAAGTTATTTGCAAAGTAGATTTTTTTTAAAACTGAGCTTGCAAGTTTTAAACAAATCTTTAGGTCAAGATATTAAACCACTTCCCCAAGAGAGAACACCAAATCACTGCAACACAGATTTTAAACTTCAACTCTATTCCTAAATAAAACAACAACTTCCAACAGGAACTCTTGGGCTAACATTATTTCTTTGTGGGTGTGTGGGGGAATGATTTAATGGTTATGGAGATAAATTAACCTCTTTGTAGACCTTCTTTAAAAGAAATGGGTAGGCAATGTTGGGGATTAGTNGGCCCCAGGGCATTGAGAGGAAATGGTGAAAAAGGAATAATAGTTTCTGGGTAAACTAATTTTGTGTGCTGAACACAGAAACCTCTTTAGACACCATGCGGTCTAACCCTGGTTTGGTTGGCCCATGGCTGTGGCTCCATTTTTCCCATTTGCAGCTCCTTATCTAAACACGGATCCTATGACTAAGGCTACTGTGGCTGCCATCCAGTTAGCACAATAAGGTGAGCAATTCCTGGATTTTAAACTGCCTCTGGAATGTGGACACATGGCTGTACAACTATCACAGACTAAGTTCATGCCTGTGGGGTTTCATTAATAATGGTGCCCATTGTGAGGAAAGAATACAGGGGGGAGTTTTTCCCCAATCCTTCACCCATTTCTTTGGATGTACCCCACCACCTCTCAAAGGGTTCAAAATTTTTTCTCAATGCTGATTAATGGCTAGCATTGCTGATAGGCCTAATCTATTGAGCATTTAGAGACAAGGTGGGACTGTCTTGGGTAACCACCCTGACATCTACCCCAGAGACTGGGGATGCTGCCCATGAGTAGGCTACAGGGGCAGGGGGCACTGCCCCACAGCCCAACCCTGCCCCACTGCCCAGGGTTCTCAGGAATGAAGCACCCAGATTGGATGGGAGTATGGGAGGGGACAGGCTGGCTGCTGAGGGAATACTGTTCCCCAGCTAGTGGGAAGCCCCCTCTCTCTCTCCCTGCCTCGAAGAGGGAAAGTCTGATGGTGCAGCCGTGAAACCCACAGATGTTCCAGCTGAACCATCCCTGACCCAGGACATGGGTACTGATCACGTGTTTGTGAGGGAGCCAGGGCCCCTTCTTCTCTGAGAACAGCTTTTGATGAGTGTAAGAGAGAGGACTGCTCACAGAGACAGAATGCAGGATCACCATCACAGAATGCCCTGGCAGACCACTGAGGAAGGGATCCAACAGCTGAGAGACGTGGCAGCACTAGAGGTACTTTTTGGAGGGATGGACAGCACGGTAACAACCCTCACAAGGTGAGGTGCACAGGGCAAATGTTGTGAGCCTGGCACATCCAGAGCCATCCCAGTATTTCACCTTCATGTCAACACTGTGGAGGAAACCTGAGAGACAATGGGTTCCACAGCCAGCAGACTCAGGAATTTTGAGAGCACAGTCCATGGCCTGATGCAGGCTCACGTCTCCGCTGTGGTTAAGAGTCTCAAAGAGAAGAATGCTGACCAAAAGAAAAGGCCCTAGTGTTCTAGGTGGTTTGTATCTGTTTTTGAAAACTCAGGGAAAATAGAATATTAGAGATGTTTCATTCCAGTGACAGTTGTGTACTTCAGTGGTCAGATCCTTAAAACAAGACTTTTATTATAAATTTCAACAGAAACAAGTATTTCTCTCCTGTCTTCATAACCTAACTTCTGCAGGACTGTTTATTAGAAGTCAAAAGAGAGTTTGTCTGAAGAGCCACTTAAGCTACACTGCTACAGCTGAAGAGAAAAACTCCCAGTTATCTCAGCATGACGCACGTTCTCTTTGCAACAGAATAACCTCTTCCCCTTTGAAAGACGAACTTACCTTCCCTGCGGCAGTAGAATGTTATTTACGCCTCCCAATTTGACATTTATTTTTAAGCAAAGGTTGGACAGAGTTTGTGGTGTTGTTCTTTGGACGTTTTTCATCTGCACACACTGAGTGGCCATTCCCAGCACCGTGTCACCAACGCGTTTCACCTCCGCTAGAGAACGAGAAAAACAACAAAAAAAAAAATTTTGCAAATTGCAATCAAACAATGGAGGAGACTTGAATTTGGTGCCGATTAACTACACCTGGAGTTTTAGCAAAGCAGCGCTCAAGCTTAAAGGAACACAAAGAAACCTATCCTCAAACCCATCCAGCCTCCAGAACTTCCTCCCAGTTCTGCTCTGCTCCACCTAACCAGATCCTAATGCAGTAACTAAAGGCACTGTTGGTTTATATTAACTAAGAATTTTCAAATTAATTCTTATTTTACAACTGTAGCATTGTATCATCAGCTTTAGCTAATGATGTGGGCAATGTGGATAATATTAGGCTATTGAGGACTTGTTACACTATTAAACACTGGAATAGTAACACAAACCTGAGAGTAAAGTGCTGAGCAATATTCAGCCAAGCAGTTTATCAGTTCTTCACTGCAAGTTTATCACTTGCATAAAAAGTTGCCCGTTTAGCAGACAATGGTCCACAAAAATTCCAAGACATTCATTAAATACTGTACAATTCCAAAGGTTAAACAAAATCCTATTGTTAACAACAAAATTGAAACTTCAAGGCTTTCAGAGACCCACATACTCTTACACTCAGGGAAGAAATTTAGGCTCCAAGACTGGCTCAGAGAAGATGAACGCCCCTCTTTGGCAACAGGAGAGGGAAAGAGCAGGGTGGGGAGAAAAGACTGTGAGTATAGGAAGTGCAGGGTATGGAAAAGCGTAGGGAGAAAATAAGGAAAGATTATTAGAGGGGGCAGAAATAACTGTAATTAAAGATAATGACAAAGAACGAAGATGAGAGTGGTACCACATCCTCTCAGTGGTTAAGTAGAGGAAAAGAATTCCCTTTTAATGCCAAACAGGAATAGTAAAAATGTCATCTTGCACTGAATTTTTATTGTACAAATTAGAGACAAGACACTTCCTTTGCAGGCTGAATTCAAGGGGATGGAAAAGTACTATTTCCTTAAGGTTCCTTGCTTAATCTCTTTTCACCTTGTAAGAGATATTATTAAAGTTGGAAAATTATTTTGTGCTATATTAAAATGGTGAGGGGTTGGATAAAACAGATCTGCAGCTGCTTGGCAGATCTGATCCACCAGAGAAGAGTCCACGTAGCTATGGGAGAAAAACAGTGGCTGCTGCTCCAGCTGGGCAAGGTAAGTGAAAAAAAGGAAGGAGGTAGGACAGGAAAAAAGCAGTCCTGCCTATAGGAAGAGCTGGAAAACACATGGTTATGTAAAACATACTAAAACCCATGTGTGTGCGCCATGGAAAATGCACTAATTGTCACTGTTTCCAAAAAACCATTTAGTTTGCTGAATTTTCACTTTCTATGCACCTGTATCCTCGCAATCAGAGTTCAAAAATTGAAAGAATAAGAAAAATAGACAGAAATCTCCTTCACTCAACATTTTTTGCCAAAGGGAGATTATGAGAGTGAGTAAAGGTGTTCTAAAAGCTACAGAGTTCTTGAAGTCATTACTTCTTCAGTCACTTGGAATTTTCAGCACACAAGTTTATTAAGCATCTTATAACCCACTGCCTATCAACATCAATCTCACCGAAGCCCTGCGTTGGCTTTCTCAAATGCAACAGCAGGGAGAATGGGGAAAAACAAAATCAAAAGCATAGAAAACATACTGAAAATAATTAGGTTGTAATATAAAACACCACACAGCACAAGAAAAATAGTAAAATAAATTTACAGCCCATTCCCTAACCGGAATTTATAGAGTTAAACCAGCATTAAACCTCTCTCCTTTGGACAGCTCACAAAAAACATACAAAACTGTGACTGAAATGCAGCATTTCCACTCACTGACCATAGACTGGTGTTTTTCCTGGCAAAATGACCACGACAAGCTGCAGCCCAGTGTAAGTGTTCTTGAGGTGTCTGAACATGGGCTCCACGCTGTCGGCTCCCTGGGCGTATTTACAGAAGCAGGGCTGCCCCTGGATCGGCATTCCAGCATCCCTGGAAATCTTCCGCAGCTGTTCTGTGAAGGACCTGGGGAAGGCACAGAAATTCATTACATGAGCAGACAGTAAAAACCCATCTTGATTTTTGATCTTATTTTTAAGGGAACAATCCTGGTAAACTTGCAGAGTTATGCTGTCCAAACACCTGGGAATTTAACCCCATGTGCATCTTTAACTGGCAACGCCTGTGTAGTCACTGAAGGCAAGACAGGAAATATGCTGTATAAATAACACCATTAATTAAAAAAACTCATTTCCAAAGCAAATTCTATCTTATTTCTATGGGAAATACAGGATAAAATACTTTGTGCAAAAAGACTGCAATAATGACAATTTGGCATAGCCTGCTCTAACATAATTCCATCTGTTACCACCACAGAAAGGGCTGGAGTTCTTCCCTTTTTTCTTCATGATGAAAACAACCAACAGAAATTACCAGCAATTGTCTCAGTGAATTGCTTTAGCATCCATAATAATGCACAATTTCATAGATACCAGAGAAAATGTGTATCCTGGAGGTGAAGGCAAACCTTCTCCTAGGCTGGGGGAAAAAAAGTCACCCTTTGATGGAAGTGGTCAGATATGGAGACAACCTAATTTCTTCAGAGGCTTCCACCTGCGGGCCTTTTTAGCTCACTGATAAAAGCCCTTTTTATTAAGTTGTAGTGGGCACCCCCCCACAGCTGTCTAAAACATTGCTCATCTTCACCACAGGATGCCAGGGTACCACTGACTGAGAGGGTGTGAAGATTTAGCTTCTTCCAAACCCATTGTTAACTTGCATGAATCATAACAGCCTGTGAGCTTCAGCCCTGCAGCCTGAGGCTCCTTGCAGAAAATGGGTATTTCCTCTGGAAAAACAAGCACTCACTACAGCAGAGTCAGTGGCAGAACATCTCCCTGTCCCTGGAAGTGTTCAAGGCCAGGCTGGATGAGGCTTGGAGCAACCTGGTCTAGTGGAAGGTGTCCCTTCCAGAGGGGGTTGGAACAAGATGATCTCTCAGGTCCCTTCCAACCCAAACCCTTCTGTGATTCCAACATTCAAGTCTGAAACAAGTCAGGGAAAGCCTTTAAAAGCCCTTATGGAAGTACAATGCCTACAAGGAAAGGTTCTCTCTCTGCTCCCAAGAGGTAAAAAGCAGGGTGATTTTGAAGACTTTTAGAGCATTTGAAGGTGTTTACTCTGATGAATCAGCAGCAGTCGAGTTCCAACTTGAGCAACAAGATGTAACAAGAAGCAACAAGATGGAACAGGATGCAGACATTTTCCTGGCATGAAGCAATGTCCTTTCATGGTAAATACAAACTCATTCTAAGCCATCCAAATAATTTCATTTTGGCTCATTATGTTGAAGACTTTTGCCTACTTCTCAAAACTGAGTCACTTGGCTTACACAGCATTTCCACTAGAAGCAGCATCATGGAAGGAAAGTTCTCTGGCAGCTCAGTTCCTGACATATGCCTGGAGAGAACAACTCCCTCTCCACACAATGGGCAGTAAAAAGATTCTCACTGTTTGTTCATCACTTATTAGGGAAAAATTCTCAAGCTGTTTGGCAAATCATCTGAAGGAACACTGCCATGGGAATGCCACCGGTGTGAGCAATCCCTGCCTTGCATTCACCTCCCAGAGAGCAGCTGAGTCACTGCCAAGGCAGCTCCACAGGCTGCACTTGTCCATGCATGAAGGGAAAGCAGCTGAATGTGGAAGAGGGATCAGACATGGATCTGGGCTTGAACGCCTGCCCTGAGCCAACAGCGGACACCACTGTAAGAACAGCCTTGTCTCATCCAAAAATAAAGAAACCAAATCTGAAAGTTTCATTCAAACACTTAAAGTCACTAGAACAACCAGTGCTACTCATCTGGCAAATACAGCAACCTGCACATTCCAGAAACTGCAGAAGAAAAGGTTTTAGACAAAAAATTTCCTTTTAAAGAAATTCTGGATAAATTAATCTATTCCACATAACCAAGAAAGGAACCTAAGAGAACACACATGTTAGGTGTCACTCTTGAGAAACACTTAGTGATAAACACTCATCATTATATCATTTCAGTTATCTTAAACCCTGCCCTAAGGCCTCACTGGTCAAAAACCTGCCATAAAGCATAAATAGATTTTGTTAAGTCTGATTTGGAGGATTTCCTGATGCTGGCATTGAAATCAGACTGGCATCATTCAAAACGCAAAGAGACAGAAGATGTATTGCCATATGTCAAACAATTTAACCAAAAGTATGTTCTTAATAAAAGTGAAATCATGACATTTGCATCCTTAATAAATGATAAAATCACCACCTTACACAACACACTTACTTAAGATGAACTTCAGTGCACTGGCGCTGGGGAGCAAAGCAGGCAATTGCCCAAACCTTTATTTCAATTCCAGTGTGAAATTGTTTATTCCTCATGTCCCAGACACCTTGCACTGGTGTAGCAATTGCTTTATTCTGGAAGTGGAAGGTAAAAATTAAACATTAATGCAAAACTTGATGCTAAACAAAAATTAGCTTTGCTTCTACTTCCCTCCAACTGGCAGGTGATTTATACTCTCAGGTCGTTCTCTCTCCTGTACAAACATCCATTCTATCTTATAATAATCATTTTATCACTGTAGCAAGACAGCTTCTTAGACAGGTGAAAAACAAAACTCACACTGTTCATTTTTATTGCTGATGATTGCCTTAGGTTGTATTTATCAGCAGCAAATAGAAATTATACATGGAAAGCAAGATTCATGCTTGGTATGGAATGTTAACAAGAACCTATATTTCTACAGTAACTTTACAACTGCTCAGTGAACTTCCCAAGGGAAAGTTAATTTAAATACTATGAATATTTTATACATCACTAAATAGAGGCAAATAGTGGTTCAATATCACTCACACAACTCCAGAAAAAATTTGAATAAGCTGAGAAAGGTGATCAGTCATTCAACTTGGACCTGCCCAACACTTTTATTTTTCCCACCAAGCAGATATTACTGGGATGGATTATCTAGAGGACAAGGGATGTAATAAAGCAGCTGAAGTAATTGTGCTGATGTTAATTACCTTAATAAATACTGATAGATGCTTTAGACAAGTTACCATGATGTCTTCCTTCTCACCTAGCAGCAGCAACTAAAGCTTCTGGGCATTTTTCAGGACACACACACGAACGTGACAATGGATTTTGCAGAGAGCTGTGTGTGCTGAAGGCACAGCCTCCCTCACTGTGACTTTCCAACATTCATCTGCCACTAAGTTCCCCCAGCCTGCTGGTGCCAGAATAGTTCATGAAATCAGTGCTCTAATCAGGGTCAGGCCTGGGGTACCTTAACCTGCCAGTGAAGGGAAGTTTGAGCTAATTTGCCTGAGTCATCTGAAGAATTTTAGGCAGAAAACTCAAGATCCTCTCCTATTATGGGTTTGGAGACACCAGTCTGTTGTGCACAGGGACAGAATTATATCCAGCTGGCAGTGCATATTCCGAAGAGATTCATCAAAAGCCTTGACAAATGAAATTATTCCAGCTATTAAAGCTTTCATCTTGCAACAAGTCCCAGTACATAACTGATGGAAAATCCTGTTTCTCAAGCTTTTTTTTAAAGATATCACAGGAGAAAAATTATGTCAGAAGGGCCATCTGAAAAGCCATTGTAAAATAAAAACCTGTTGGTAAATATTCCAAACAGGAAGAGACTGCTCTGGGGAAAGACATGTTGATAGAGATGATATCTCAAGACAGCTGCCCTAAACACACTTGCTCCACCCAGAATATTCAAAACCAAACAGAAGTTCAGGGATATTTCAGCATATTTTCAAATATATACAGCAATAATTGAAATGGTTTTTGTTCTTCTCCATACACATTGATTTGAACCACTATTTACAGGCTGCTTCTTGCAAAACACAATGAAAGAGTGAGGCAAAAAAAGGCATTTTTAATCCAGCTTTACTTTCTCAAATAAAACAGCAATTGAGAGAGATGCAAATCACCCAAGGATTTAAGGACTTTGAGAACCTAGATTTAAATTCTGAACAATACACCCATGACAGCTCTCTCCTTGCACACAACACAATTAATTTAAAATAACCACATTACAGAGTCCATCACAGACTGTACAGAACCCACTGGACATACCCTGCCTCCATAGAGGATTGAGGGAGGCTGAAGGACTCTGCCAGTCACATCTGTCATTTCATCCTTGACCATTATCCCAAACTCTCGGACGTAAGGGTCGGTGTTAAAACTTGCGCTCCGCATCTGAAATGATCAAAATGCATAAACCAAGCTCATAACCTGTCTGCAGTGCACAAACACAGCGGTACCTGCTAAAAGTGAGCAAAATTAAGCCCATTCCTACACCTGCCTCGTGTTTGAGGCAACACTCACCAATTTGCTGATCTCTTCCTGCCGGTCGGGGGCTGATCTGGCAGTGGCTCGAATCATAGTGGAAGTTTGATTGTCAGTGAGTTTCTTTATGCATCTTTGTCCTGCCACTATGTTGCACACCTGAAATATCCCCACAGAAAGAAAACTGAACACAGTCCAACTGGTTTTTTTGGCTCATGACTTTTCTTTCAATGATGCACCACAGAATTTCTCAACATTTAGCATGCTAAATGCTAAACATTTGGCTGCTCAAAAAACAGTTTGCCAACATCCTTTTTCCCTCTGACCCCCTAGTCTCCAGCCCGAAAATACAGAATTCTCTATGAGTTTACTTGCCTCCAGAGGAAGGTATGTGTGTTTCTGCTCCTGTCCAACTTGTAAACATGGAAGGTGAGGGTAGCGTAAAACTAATTTATGCCTGTCCTTAAAATACTGAGCTACAGTGCATTCAACTGTTTGTCCATTCTCCTGCTGAAGTGGGAATCTGTTGGAACACAAATATGGAAAGCAGCTATTACTTCATGCAAAATGCTTCCCCCACAGTTCCTCAGTACACTTCTTGGCACAAGTTCAGCTTATTGGAGGAGGATGAAATAAAGCCCGAACAACTGAAAACCAGATTCAGATACTGCTCAGTTATCTTCTTCTAAAAAGCTGGTATCAGTTTTGTTCCTTATATTGCTTCCTTAAAAATTGGAACCACTGTCACCATATTCAAGTTATCTGCAAATCTTTGGTTGGTAGTTAAAAAGAAACGTTTTTTCCAGCGGAGAAAGAAATTGCAAATAAGCAACATCAGGAGGCTGATCCCAACTGGCACTGCTTTTCTATTCCAGTTGTGGGAAACATCAGGCTACAAACAGGACATCTCATCCTTCCAACTTTTAAAGAAATCCATAAATGAGAGAAAAGAAAAAACACTCAACCAAAAAAACCTCAGAGATCTAAAAAAGAGCAATTGGTTCAAATGCCATGATACTTCTAATAGTTTAAAAATACAACAAAAAGAACTGCAAAATTGGGAAAATACTTTGAGGTATATTTAAGGGTATTAACCAAAGAAAGCATCATTTCTCAAGGTAACGTTTCCCACCTCAGTAAGGCAGGCAAGGTCTTTTTCCAGCCTGAGACCAAACATATGCTTAAAAAGCAGGAAAATACTTTACGTTTGGTGACTTGCTGGTCGTCTGGTGACATTGCACACTCTGTACTTCCTTTTCATTTGTCCACAGTGTGTTATCTCCACCTTCAGACCTAAAAATTGGAAAGCACAAATCACCATTTCTCCATAATCAAGGTGTCAGCCCTAAACTGCTACACAACACCAGCTAAACAGTGAAATAAAACAATTCTATTTTCCCCCAAAGGGCAGCCCAGACAGAACTCAAAAAGCAATTTGCAGTCTTAAAATTCAAAACTCCTGAGCTTCGGCTGAAGTTGAACACAGAATTTCAGAGACAAGATGAAATCCCAAAGCCCCCGGAGCTCACATGATGCTGAGCACATTCTGCAAATTCCAGTTCTGTACCTTCAAGGAAGCCCAGGATGGGGAAAAGACAAAAAGGGCACACAAGCTCCTTGAAACAAAACCCCTTATTTATACTTTCTGTCTAAATATATCGGGTCTGTAAGACCTCCAACTCTTGTAGCCCAGCCTGAGCTAATGAACTGGGGGTGTGGGTGGAGTGGAATCCCCAAACAGCCTCACTAGGAGCTCATAGGAACGAGGCCACGGTGAAGCAATTCAGTGCCTGATTATCCTTTCAAAACACTTACAACCAATGCAAACTCAGGACTTCTTTATACTTTCCCTGCTAACTTCTAGCTGGGCAAAGATAATTTTGTTGATGTTTTTGGAAGCATGAAAGGAACGTGCAGGATGGATTTATGGATTTATTCTTTCTAAAGTTGCTTGCTTTCTGCCAAGAGTATCAGGAAGGAAGGAAGGATCTCCACTTTGCAGAGGAAGCCTTCAGTGAACAAAACCAGTAAGATTTTTTCCTCCTGTTGTCTTTGATTCAGTCACTACACACTAGAATAACTTGTAATTTACTTTCAGAGAGTATATGCAGGACAGATAACTAAGTATGCAAAAACACACAGCTAAATTATCAGTAAAATCTGAAATATGAAAAACCTGATATCAGTAATCGGAAAAATTTAAGATTGGGTGATTAAAAAACACGAAATCCCAGTCTTTGTAAACATTTAGAAATCATCAGATTAGGAACTGGAATATTTTTGTTATGAAACTGGGATTGACACTACTGACAGGTTTCAAAAGCAAAAAAATATGAAATTTTTGTCTCCCAATAAGGCAACAGCTGTAGAAAATATTTAAAACACATAGTGGTAACATATCAGACAGAATAAAGCAGCTGTGTATCATTTCCTTATTACCTTTTATTTCTTTGGTAAACTTTACCCTTTGGGAATCTGTCAGAGGTTTTTGTTGTTCTTCAATACTTTTGAAGTCCAGAACTTCACAGACAAACTCAATAACTGGCTGTGCTTTGTAAAATGCAGTTGCAGACACTGCAGACAAAAACATTAGTTGTGTGTTACAACAAAACAGAGGAAATTCTTAGGAAATCCAACAAATGTAACTGAATTTTTGCCCTTCCATTAAGGAGCAAGAAAAAACAAGAAAATACTTCCTACTACCTACCATCAATATTTAACATCATTTTCCATAATGAAGGTCTGACTGACTGATGGAAGCCAAACCAAACTTCTCTGCCACCACCCAAAGGATTCGAGCACCCTTCTGAAGCTGTAAAGAAAGATCTCCCCACAGGAGTATACCTGCAAAAAAGCAAATAAATTCACATCAGAAAACCAAAACAAAAATTGCAACAAAGCCATAACTAATGCAAATTCCTTTTCACAAAAGCACAGAAATGTCAGTGTTTAAAATTACCATTAATCTGAGATTCCTGGCAAGACTCAGGTTACACCTCTCAAAACCCAACTTGTTACAGTAAGAAACTGGCTACTACTCAGGTTTAAATTTAATATATGTACTAATTCCAACAAAAAAGCATTAATAACTTTTTATTTGTATTTTATTAAAACTTCAGCTGTGCCTTTGTAAGAAAAGAATTAAAAGTCTCTGCTATTAAAACAGCAAGGTAACAATCTCTCCCCATACCCGGAATTATAGACATTATGTGAGGGTAAATAAGTGATCTAACAAATATTTCTGATCCACCTTTCATCTTGATAATTATGTACTGCAAACTTAATAGTAAACAATCATATCCAGAGCCAATGTGCTCCTCTGAACAAAGGTATTTGATATTCTAGACTGTTTTCTGTGCTGTAAAACCTGATTAAAGTAATTTTAGAGTTTTTTTATCCTAAATTTGAGGATAAGGTCAACATACTATAAGGCTATTTAAAGTCACATACATAGATTTAACTCATATTACGTGTTTAGAGCTTTGATATGGGGAAGTTCAGCCCTAGTAAACTTTGTTCTTTGCTTTCTAATTAAATATAATTTGCACCGTGGTCTGAAGTGTCTTGTGTCACGGCAGCAGAACTAAGCTCAGTATCTCCTGGGTGTGACTGAAAATGCTCTAAGTCCCACTTGAAAAACAAACAAATAATTTCCAAGTTTTTCTTTCTTATCGAAATAGCCACACAGGGTGACATTAATGTCCCCCTAGCACTGCAACCTTTATACAAAATTGGCAATAAACATCCAAGAGCACACAGGAATGGGGTAAGAAGTTGTTTTAAATCCACCCTTCCACACCTACCAACCTCCAAGCACTTCCCACTCGGGGAGAGCCTCCTTCTCCAAGGCTACAGAGCAAAGAGGGAGATGGCAGAGGCCCCTGACCTGAGGCACACACCATGGGGCCAGTCTGCCACCTCTGGGGAAAGGCTCCCGTGCCCAGGCTGGAGGCTCTGGGTCCCACCAGGCGAGCAGGGAAGCACCCACGGCCTCCTGCCTGAGCCTGCCATTGCCACACAGCCACGACTGTGGCTGGGCTGGGGCAGCACAGACTGCCAAAGAGCCACCAAAGCACCCAAGTCACACTTGAAGAGCCTCAAGGGCTTCCCCTCACCTCATGGAAGGCAAGTGCCTCATGACCACATCCAGGGCCTGGATGGTCTCAAACGGGACACTCGGCAGCCGGCCAGAAAGAGCATCGTGCAAAGCCTGCAAGCTCACGCAGGACATCCACTTTATAGCCACCTTAAATATTCTGTCCTTCCCTTCTCCTGGCAGCGTGACCTCCAGCTCCACCTGCAACAATGCCAAACAACAAACCAAGATGATTCTTTCCATTGAAAGGGGGGAAATCAAAAGGGACAATGGATTCCCGTGAACAACGCCACAAAGCAGGGGAGGAGACAAAAAGCAAGGATGAAGCAACAGCACACATTAGGTACAGCCTCTTTTTACAGCTCCATCTTCCCAAAGGGCATTTCAGAAGCCTGGAGTGCCTCCCAGTTGGCATCCTTCTCCTCTGTGAGGCAACACTGGAACTTGGAGGTGCTTGTATCAACGGGGAGGTCTCAGTGAAGATGCCATAACCTGATTTCAGATCCCGAACACGCCCCAGCGCATCGCTGCTCGTGTCAGCTCCTGCATGCCTAAAATAAAGCATGGGGTGTCACCACCTGCCAAGATTCATGAATTCCTGGTATTTGCTCTCGAGAGCACCAGAGTGCTCTACATACCATTGCTGCAGACAGAGTTCAAACAAGAGAAGAAAGGAGCTTTAAAAGAGAAAAAAAAAAAAAATCATCAATCACCCAAATGAAACAGAAAATCCACAAAAGCCACCAAGCCAGAACTCTTACTTTTAAAGTAAGAAAAGAAAGAATAAACTACAACCCCCAGTGCCAGTGATGGTATCAGAAGGGGCACTTCTTTGCCATGGTATGCCTTACTTTGAATTTTTTGTCTAAAAAACAGTGGCAAACTACATTGAGGTAAATTACTGCAGCCAATTACTTGTAATTATTTGTAATTATTCTCCTCTTTCTTAAAACAAAGGAAGTCTGAGCACCAAAGTTTTTAAGCTGACTAAAATTCAGGCTTGTCTGAAATGATCAGGAGGTCTGGGAGTGACTACAACAAATAACAAGATCAGAGTATCCTTTGTGCTGGATACAAACAAAAACGTTGCATTTTGCCCTGCTAGGGAACTTGCAATTTAAATATAAAAAGCATTCACTTAACAGGCAAGCTGTAATTAGCAACAATAATAGGTGGCTAACAGCAAACTAATATCTGCCAGCATCTGGTCTCTTGCAACAATTTGCTTTTCTGGTCCAAAAACAGGAAGGAAATATAAAACACAAATAAGAAGCCTTCCCGTGTGCCCCCAAAAATGAGTTGGCCACCTATAGCAGGCACACAAAATTAATATTACAGCTGAATCTCTCCTCCAGCACAAACATCATTCCCCAGGGAGACTCGAGAAGAGGAAGGACCTGCACAGCTGCTGGAGAGCAATGGGAACTGAGTCTAATCCTGGGGTCACTGCTGTGAGTCTGGCCCAGGTCAACCCTGCTGAAAGCTGTGCAAAGAAACTTTGCTGTGGTCTTCAGCTCATACAGGCTGGAAGCTTTCCATGGAGTCTTTTTTTCACCACACCATCAAAAAGTCCTCAACTTGCATCTCATTTACAGCAGGTGGAAGATGTCTGTTGCACCTGACCTGCACCTGCCTTTAAACCTCTCCTCCAAACCAAGTTTCATCATTCCTGCTTGAGCAATCTGGTCTAGTGGAAGGCGTCCCAGCCCACGGCAGGTGCTTGGAGCAGGATGGCCTTTAAGGTCCTTTCCCACCCCAGCCACTCTATGCTTATTCCCAATGCTGGTAATACACAACTCATCTGATCACTGAACACCTTGGTGCCCCTAATCTAAAAAAAAAAAAAAATTAATTTTACTTTTTCTCCTCTCCTGGTATCAATTTACAAAATTCCTTCATCATGATGGAATGGGAGACGAAGAGCAACCTGTGTTGCAGTACCCTTGTCCCTGATGGAAATAAAAGGCCCAGAATTGAAGAATTTCTATTCCAGGTGCCCAACTGCAAATACCAGTAAAAGTTAGCAGAGCTGTGATTGCTGAATTTGGCCCAAAACAGCTTTTGCTGCTGGGTCTAACTCCAAATGAGTTGAATTAGGAATCACTGCTAAAATAAGTACGGTTTAAATAAAACTTCCCTGTGTTTTTTTTTTTTTTAATTAAATATCTCACCCTATTAAAAAAATCATGAAAATACAAAAAAAAAAAGTCTTTAATCCACATCCCACATCCAAAAGTTGACATATAATTTTAGGCACTGCTAATTAGAATTTCTCCTCTCTCAGTAATATTTTATTTATCCCACTCTGTACTTTTGAGGACAAACAAACACACTTATGTTTGGCAAAGTAAGCAAAATATGAAAAAATTAGGACAAAGTAGTTTTAGATGGGAATTTTACTATGTGCTTTACTATTAGGGATAAATCCTAAAGCAAAATACAAGATTTGTTTTATTCTCTATCCTCAAATAAAAAAAAAACACTTTACAATATCAGGATACCACCCGGTCAACCCACTGCTAAACTGCAACAGAGTTGACAATTTTGCAGGTAAGGGAGCTAAATGAAAGGGATCTTACTGTCAGCATGTGAAAAATCATTAAGCCTGTAGAAAAATTTCTAAAATTTTCTAAATTTCTTAAAAAGAACAGGCCCTGAAGCTGATGTAGTCTGAATGACTCACACAAATCAGCATTATCACTGTTTAAATAAAAATAAAGATTAAACCTGACCATGTGTTTCTGAGGAATTCTTAGTATTTCTTCTTCTCCATAAAATAAATGCAACATCACATGACTACTTCATCATGCTCCTGAGCACACAATGTACCTTTTCTCTCTTAATCCAAGAGCTTTTCCTTCCCAGGGATTCAGAGGAAAACAGATTAACAACAAACTGTGGATGTAGGAAAGAGCTCTGCTTCTGTCATGTGCAGAGTCTTTAGCAGTAATTCAGAAAGACAAAGTCAGAGCAGCAAGTTGGTGGCCATAGACAGGATTAACATTTTCCTTCTGGAAAAAGGAATAGCAGCAGGATTTCTGTACCTAACTGCTGCTCTGTTCATCCCTAATTGCTGTTTTTCTAATAAAAGACTAATGAAGATGTAGGTTAAGATACACCAGTTGCTCTTGAATCTTGCTAGGTGAGAAAACTTCCAAGTTCAGGTGAAATTAAATTCCATCTTTTAACTGTAGAAGGATATTTTAGGGAAATACACAAGTAAAGCAGGAATTGAATACAAAGCTGCTGTTAAGAGGTGACTTGGGTTTGCTGCGTAGAACCTACAAGGAAAAAGGAGACTTTTAATATCTTCCTACCTTGACAGTGTCCTAAACATTTCTTTCTTCTCAATATGTACAAGTAAAAACTAAGAAAATATCATGTTAATATTTACATATTCCGTATTTGTTCTAAAACGTCTAAAAAATGAAAAAATTAAAGAGTGAAAATAAGGTACACTAAGGAAGGAATGAAAACAGATTTGATAACCACAAAAGCCAAAAAGAGCAGTATTTATATAGAAGAAAAAATTATAAAAGAAACAGAGCTGTCAGAAAATACAAATACAAAAAAATAAAAAAAAAACACCAAAACACCAAGCCCAGAACAACCACTACCAAAAAGAGGTGAAGACAGAGTGCATTAATTATCTTAGAAGAGCAACAGGAGGGGAAAAAACCTTGGCAACTCGGTGTCAGCCCTCTGCTTAACATCAGTTTTTCCACTACCAATGCATACTGCAAGTCAATTAAGATCTTCCACATAGATTAATCATTGTATGTTCATTAATCTTTTCAATATGATCCTAAATGTAATCAGATGTGCAGTAAACTTGCTACATTTGCTATGTACAGAACAGTCAAAAAAAAAAACAAACAGAAACCTAATCTAATTTTGCTGGAGGAAAGTCCTAATACCTACAAGCTTTATAGTGGTTTAAATCATGCTTAAACCAATTTAGCACCATGTAAAAATTTCCTTCATTAAGCAAAGTTTCCCCATGTCTGATTTAAAACTGCTCAAGATTTACCTCTGTGAGCTCTTTCCTCCAGGGTAACATTAATATATGTGCAGCAGAACAAGTGACAAAGCCTTATAACCATGGGAAATGGGAAAAAAAATAAGAGTTTATTGCAAGTGAGCCACAGATGAAACCACCTGAAACTACCTTGTGCTAAACTCCACCACAAACACTCTCCTCAGTGACCACCCACTCCAAAGGGTGACTGCTCTGGCAAGACTGGGAATGGATGAGATGATTTCTTGGATGAGATGTTCCTTCTGTGCCTGCACCTGCTGACCAAACAGGACCCTGTTCCTGATGCTTTGGATTTTAAAGCCCCCACACACTAAAATACACACGGTAAAACTGAAGTCTAGGGACAGTGAGGCAGCAGGAAATGCTCCTGATGCCTCAATTCCTTTGTGTCCATGCAAATGAACAGTGTAAGCTACACCTGGGAAAAGGCTGATTTGGAAGATTGCGTTAACTCTGTCCCACTCAAAATGGTTATCAGAGCAAAGAGGGTCAATGTGCATCTCATAAAGTCTCATTAGATCTGAGGATTAATTTGATCCCTGTTTATCATGTATAAATAAACCATTTCTTATGTACCTTTACTTATTAAATGCAAAACTTCATACTTGCCATAAGTATACTGTTATTCATCCATAATCTGTCAAGTATTTTAAGGCAACTCTGCATACATCCAGAGTTGTTCAAACCCCTAAGAGACTCTCATCAAGCATCCTTCCACCTTGGCAAATACTTTGCCATGCTGTGTGTCAAACCTGTAGGAACTGGAATATTGTATGTGAAAGCAAGGGGAAAAAAACACTAACACTTTTAGTGATTCCTTTATAGTTTTCCCAGACATTATCTTACCAGTTAATGAAAAGTAATTAACACCAGAGTAAAGGCTGACCTTTACTGCACAACATTCACTTTAACAGATTGGGAGGAAATAAAAAATTACACATAAGATATTAAGAGCTTGATTCAGGTAGAACTATTAACTATGTCAAGCACTGCACAGGCATCCAATATGAGACAGCAAATGACAGGCTGCTGAATTTGAGAGGGCCTGAGTGGTTCCCACTTTCCACATTTCTCTGTATTTCTCTTCCCTCCTTATGTTTTATTTTTGTCTAAATTTGTAATCAACTCCCAGGAGATAGAATAGTGCTCCCCTGTAAGTGTGCACCTCCAGCAGAAGGGGACTACTGCAGTACCAACAAGAATGACTGTGCCCTCCCTCAGGGACTCACCTGAAACAAAAAAAGGCACAGAAAATTCAATCTGGTATTAGATCACAGATGCACAAGCTAGAGTATTTTCTAGGGCTTGTGTGTTAGCATGTTCCAACAGAGTCCCTTCCACTCCAGCAGTCAATGGGCACAGGAGCAGCCACAACCAGAGCCCAGAGGGGTCACCGCCCCACCGGGACTGGCAAACACAACCCCAGTCCTCTCCAGCTGCCCCAGGGCAAAGACTGCAGGTCTTAACCTGTGCAGTGCAAATTAGTTTGGCTCTCAGTCATCAAGGATTAGGGAGGAGAGGTTCCAACACAGGCAACAGAGAGATGGAGGAGCTTCTTTCAGCTACTGATAGTGAGAATAAGCTTAGAGTGGGCCTTGATGAGATTAGTGAGGTGACACAACAGCTTCTTGCTGCCCAGAGCAGTATTTTCCCTCCTCTCTCCCACACTCAACTGTGCTTTCCCTTTTTCTCTAGTGCCACTCTGGAGATTGTCTGCTATCTGGGGCAGCTGATCCAGCTCCCTAAAGCAGCAGAAACCACACCAGTGGGGAGAAAGAGAGGGAGGAATGGACGGATATAGAACAGGGAGTGACCACTGGGACAGCAACAAGCTCACACTTGTGTCGTGGCAAAGCACATCCTGAGCAGAGTGGCAACAATAGAGACATCTATTCCAGAAACAGAAAATCAGAAACAGAAAATCAGTTTCTATTAATTATTAGAAATAGTCTGAAAATACCACATTAAAATCTCTAGAATTTTTTCTATTTAAAACTTACTTTATCTCTCCCAATGGGAAGTGGCATAGCTGTATAAAGGTTTTTTCTTCCATCAAACACTGGTTTGCGATCCCCAAAAATCTGGGTTTTAAAGTGCTGAACCATATGCTCCACTATTTCTCTGAAAATGCAAAAAGATTAAGTTAATCCAACTTTTTCCTTTGAATGTTAAGAGGCAGACAAGTACTAACATTAATATTTACCAACAGAGGCATTAGGTAAATGAAAGGGCTGTCCACTCCTGTCTATTAAAGGCAAGATTTGTTTGACTGATCTGAACTGAAAGCAACTTTTTCACAGACTAAACTGTTTTCTTAAAACTGCTATTTTTAGGTTTTTTTCAGATTTAAACTTTCCTTCCTCTTTTCTGTGACCTACTGGAAGTAGTGAAGTGAAAGCTTGTGCTCTCTCAAGCTCAAAACAAGAGGTGCCTGGTAGATCTGGGGCTTCAGCTCCCATGTCCTACAGCTCTTTCTGCAGAGGACCCTGGACCAAAAGCTCAGCAGCCTGAGAAGCTTTCAAAAATATCATTATCCCAGCTTAGAGCCCCAGTGTCAGGACAGCAGTTTATGCCAACAATGATAGTGAAACATTTTGCAGCCTCCTGAGAAAAATAATTTTTCAATGCATTTTTTTTTTTAATACACACAACAAAACTGGGATTCATCCAACAAAACTGAGTATGTGCATTTAGTGGAGCTGTGAATATTAAAAGTACACATTCATTTAAAAGTAGCTGGAATTAGGTTCCATTTTTGTATGAACAGGGAAACCACTCACACAGCTCCTGTCAAACCACAATGTTTACACACTGGGCATCCAAAGCAGTTCAGCAGCCAAAGAGAGGTCAGCTGGAATAATAACACTCTTTGATGCCAAAAGTCTTTTGGTCCCAATGTCCCAGAGAGACATCCCTCAGTCTACCTGCAATATCTAAAATCCATCAGCAGGCTGCAATCTTAACACACAGTCAGGGGCAAAATGGCATTAAGAGGTTAAAGCGGCACAGAGAGGAAACCACTGCTCCTCCAGCACTGCTGACAACCACCAGCTCACAGATGCTGCAGGGGACTGCTCATCCACCCTGACTTGGCAAGGTAATTAATCCAGCACTCAGGTAGGTATTACAGTGCTGCAAAATCTGAGAGGAAACTGAACTCATTCAAGAAAAGAACTGAGACTGTTTTAATGGGCAATTTCTTTGCTGCGCCCCAATGTTTCACTTAAAATAAGATGTGGCCACTGAAAAAAACTCTGACCTCCTGCAAAGCATGAATCAAACCCGATCCAGTAATATCTGCCTGAGGTCTGCAGGGTCTGACAGAACAAGTCTGTAACTGGGAGGGTGGGAGCTGACACAGATGAGGGAGTAGAGCAAAAAAAAATCTCCCTCTCTCCTTTCTAGAGGCTACATCATATAAAGCAATGATAAAAACTACTTACTATATATATGTGAATTACATACCAAAATACTAGAAACCTGTAAGCCAGCTGTAAAAACACATCATTCAGAATTGGGTTGCATGTGCATCCTGCATAATCCTACATACATATATTTGCACACACAGAAATACCAAAAGGTCACAGCTCACAAAAACCCAGGTGCAGGTGAGTACAGGTACATCTACAGAATAGAGCAGTTAGCACTCAAAAGAAATAAAACACACTTCAGTATGTGAATCCAAAATGTATTCTTACCACACTGCACTGAGAAACACCCACCACACCACTGCTGAATGCATCTATGGCATCTCTGTTTACTGCAAAAGGCATTTCATCTGTGTAGACCTGTACTTGCTCCTGTCACCACCAAAGAGGAGTGACTAACCTGACCAAGCAGAGCAGGTCATTAACAGGCACTGGAGGAAGAACTTGCTACTGAATAGAATCTGCCTTTCCAGTGAGAAAAACTCCTTTAGATTTTGTGACAAGCACGCCCACACTGGACTCTAAGGGAGGTGCTCCCACAGAAAACACACACAAACGAGCTGTGCAGCACTTGGCTCCCAGAGAGGTTGCAGAGGCAATCTGGATGGGCCAGCAGCAGCTGGCAAAGCTGCAGTGGTGGCAGGGATAGCAGTTCAGGAAAGCAAAGCTCTCACAGCTCCCCTTATGAAAAAGCTGACTGCTCCAAGTGTTTTGCAGTGCTCCAATGCAAGAAGAGCATCTCAGTGAAATCAGCAGTTGTCCCTGGGCAAGAAGAGAGTTCAGCTTCATACACTTAACAACGGTGTTTGCTTTTAAAATTAACCTCAGCTCTTGACTAGCTGAAAAATTAAACTTATAATAGATCACCATAGGAAGTAAAAAAAAAACAAAAAACAAGGGCAGCAAAGCACAGTGATGCTGCTTTGTGAAAACACTATCATTACCAACTCCTCAGTGCAACAATGGTAGTGCCCTCAGGTTTATTTATTCACAGCAGGAAAACCCTGGCTTTCGGGTGGCTTTTCTGACTCCACACTGTTTATTCTCATGACAGCTTATTCCACCCATGTCACCTTTTTTAACAAGGAAAGGCTTTGCTCTTGAATATATAAACAAGCCATCCCAATCCTCTACAGTCAAGGTGTAGTTATGATGATGACACTTGTGGTTTCCAGTTGGTGCCAAGTCTCATTCTCAAGTTTCACTTCTGGCAACACTGCTTCTTTTTCAAGTCAATGAAGTTGCACACTCTAACAGGGCACAGATGCCAAATGCAAGACCTAGCTGCTTGTTTCCCTGGACAGCTGATCCGTGTTTTCACCTTGCTATCTGTTTCAGGAGCACAGTTTTCCCTTATATAGAATCTACTGATAAAGGATAATTTCTTACCTGCTTTAGTAACTCCATAATCCTCTCCCACAAACAAACGGGTTTTGCCTCCTCTTGTGAGTAGGGAAAGGAGGGAAAACAAGCCGAAGGACTTCAGCCAATTACAGTCCAATATTTAACCAGGTAATAATAAATAATTTTTATCAAGTTGGCTTATACTGACCCAGCTTTAATAGAGCTAATACAGCTTATCCATCTGCCACCAGTGGCTTCAATCATCAGCATCTTAAGATTCTGAAAAAATCAATCCAAGTAAAAGACTTGGAGGAAAAAGAAAAAAAAAGATATGCATATTCTGTTAATGGAAGTGATCAGTACAATCACTGGTTAAAGCCAAACATCTTTCCAGACATCAGTGAGGGCACCTGACTCCAGCTTTTTCAAAGAAAAACAAGACTGCAAATAAACTGAGGAAAGGCAAAGCACAGTGTTACCTGTTAACTCTTCTAGGACATTTTTCTGGCTTTATATCCAATTCATAATGGTAGATATCTATTTTAGGAATGTCCATTTCAAAGAAGTTGGCCTGCAGTTTGATTGTTCTCCCAGAAGTGCCAAAATCTGGTCGAGGAGGAGGTTTAAAGGCATATCCCTGTATTGGTGGTGGCAATGGGGGAGGAGGTGTGAGCACTGCAAAAGAGAGAAAGCACAACTTAGCCATCAGCTGTCTCAAACCGACATTTCAGCAAATGTACAGGCCATTGGACCAATGAAGCCCAGCATATTTAAGCCATGACTCTTTTTAAACAACCTAAAACATGAAAAAGAAGCCCAAACCCTGCTTTCAGGAGACCACAAATCCTTTTTTCTCTTTCTTTCTCATGCTGTTTCAAAATTTGTTGTATCTCCTAGCCCAAATTACTGAAAAAAAAATCTCAAAATCAGTTGTATTTTCCTATACCACAAGTCAGCTGGGTGGGAATTTCACAGGCCAAGCACAAAAGCAAGAACCAAGATCTCCCCTGCAGGGAAGAATCTTCATTTTAGAACAGATCTACCCACATTTATTTGAGCAAACATCTATAAAATGGAGTTTCCACGACGGTCCTCCATGCTGCAGCTCTCTGCAAAATCCTGTATTAGAACTAAACTATATCCTACTGCTTCCTTCATACAGAAAACAGAGCAAATACTCTACTGCTGCTGTGCTCAATTCTTGAGCTCAAACACCAGCTGTTGCTCAGATAACGTGAAACAGAAGCACAATGGCTGCTTGCTGTTGTTTCAATCCAGGAAAAGTCCATTAAAAATCCATGGAGAAGTGTGTAAGGTACCAACTTGAGTATTGAAAACTTCTACAGCCTCAGTGCTCAGGTGTTCTGTGCTCTGGAGCAACAACAACTTGCAGCAAAATCTTCACACGTGAAATAAGCCAGGAGGTTTCTCATTACTTATGTAAGAATCCAGGTGTGGTTTCTTAAGATTATCAAATTCAGTTCTCTGCTAGCACCAGAAACAATTCACATCCCCTCATGAACAAATCAGTCACCACTTTTCCACCCTGGCTTTCTCTACTGGAAAGCTGTTGCAGAACTGTGATGCTCTAATGCTCAGAAAACATCCTTCCATTATTATTTTTTTTGGCAGGTCATATTCGGCAGCCTTCATATTGAGTACTCATGACTGTCCTTCTAGACTTAAACCAAACCCACCTAATAGCAAATTCTAGGCTATACTCCTTTTGTTAGTCCCTGCTAATAAATCAGGCTTCATCATTCTCATACTTCCAGTTATTTTTCCTGGAGAAGACTAAGTGATAACCACACTGGCACTTCTATCTCTCAGCTGGAAAAGGCAGATTAATGAGCCCTAAACAGCTTCTGCCTGCTGTACCACTGCCTTGTAAAGGCCATCCAGTGATCACTCAGGGCATGTGCATCCATTTCAGTCGCTTATGATCATCTCCCAATTCCCTACTAACTCCCAGCTACATTGTCTTTAATATATCTACTTTTCTAATCCATATCTATTAACCTGCTGCTTTCTGAATGATGCTCAGATTCTCCTTTTCCTGACAATGCCACCTATACCTCTTGATGAAATCTCACGTATTTATTCCTAACATTAATGCAATGTTTGCTAATGAAATAGTAATACCATTCCCAACATTAGTAGCATCAATTCCCCATTTTACCCCTCAACACTTTCCAAGGCCAGTTTCCCACGCATGAGTACCTCCCTATTTTTACCACCCTACTAACAGTAAGCACCAATTTCCCCATGCACCAAATACTTAATCAGATTTGACACTGGGAAAATTATAGAGGGTTTTGTTATTTTTTTTTTAATTTTGTTTCTGATATTGTCTTCCAAACATATTCTAGGGCATCCACCTTTTTAATTCAGGCTACTGAAATTCAATTTCCTTGTTTCCCTCCCTTTTATAAACACTGCCTTCAAAGACTGCAGTTCTCCAACATAAACTCAATCAACACATTAAAGTCACTTGTTGCTGAAGATCTGCATTTCCATAACATAAAACATCATGTTTCAGTACTTCAGTTTTGACTTCAATGGCAATACAGCAATTTTCATTTGAGTATTACTCATCCACATTGCTCTTGCAGTGTCAACAGCTGCCCTGAAAAATGGAGCCAAATATCACCTTAGCTCTTATCTGTAAGCCAGTCTTGCCACGAGCAGCCCATCTGCCTCTGCATCTGACCTCACCCACCTCCATCCCTCCAGGCAAGACAAAACACCCAGCTCACTGATTCTGCTCAACCTTTGGCTTTTTATTTTTTCTAAATTCCTACACATCCTGACTTCGAAGATGTCAATTTTCATCTTTTCCCAACACTTCCAGGCCCTCTGCAGACTTCACGTTTTTCTGATGGTGATTAACTCACTCAGGTGGCCCTGCAGTCACCCTGCTGGGTGTTACAAATTCACACTGTCTGTGTCATTCAGTGGAAAGAATCCTCTGCTGGGGACAGGACACCTAACAAAGTTATTGACAGCATTATCACGACAGCTGGGAAGCAGCAGAAAAAATACTCCCACAAACATTTGTACTTGCAATACACCAAAGGTTTCTGTGATCCACCTCCAAATGTGATCAAGAGGATGTACACAAAACAGCCACCTCTACTCCACCGGAATCCTGTTTGCCATCACTTCCATCCTCCTCCCCCCAAATTTCAAAGTAATCTGTCTCCCACATATGTTTTCAGTCACTCTGCTGCTGAATCCTTTACAGATCATCACTGCACACATTTTTATTTCCATCTTTCCATAACAGAACATTCCTATTTGAAATTTATGTCCTAGTCATTAACTTTATTCTGTGATTTTTGTGCATTTCCATGATTCCCCTAATACCAACCATTATAAAATATTTTAATTTTCTGTCCAGGCTCCTGTATTTTAACAGTTCCATTTCTTTTTATCCACACTCTGCATTCCATTGCCTTACCACTATTACCTGGCCAACTGTTATAAACATATTGATTTCCCTTCCCTTTCCTGGTGATTTTTATGCCTTCCAACATTTCTGTATCTACTGCCACATCCTAATTCCACTGCCCTTCCTTTTGTGTGCCATATTTTGTACATCATGACTAATTTTCAAAATGACAAACTTAAAAATTGGAAGTACAAAGAGAAGCATGATGGAAGGGGACACAATCTCCACAAGCTATTTATGCTGCCAAATTAAGAAATTCTATAATTAAGCAATACATCCTCCCTCTGTTTTAAAATGGGATTGTTTAATGCTTCAGAGGGGCATAACAAAGCTCTAAGTGTTCAGGGATCAACATGAACACATGCTGCTCAATAACACCACTGCATTCCTCCACTGGAGTTTTAGTGACAAACAGTGAATACAAGTGAGGGTTCAGTCCCATCTTTGAGAATAAGATGAAATGCTGAGAGAAGCACAGATTCCTGGGGAAAGATGTGAATGCAGTTTTATAACCTGCATGACTCACAGAGATAAAAAAGCACCGAGCTGCCCAGAAAGCAGAACCACTGCCACCCTCTATTTTCATCCTAAACAGTTTTTCAATTATTTGGGGTTTACGATCCAATTAAAGAAAAAAAAAAGGGGGGGGGAAAGCTATTTCTGGCTCAACTCCCAAGGCCAAACTTATTTAGGGCAGGGTGTTGCTTCAAGGAGATAAGTACTGTTTATTAAACAGCAGCAGTGACCCGATAAGCGCTCAACCTACATTTCTGCCGCCTGAAACAGACACGTATGTGTCAGCTACAGCACCGAGGGGTGGGAAATGAGCTCGGGGGGAGAAAAACTAAACATTGCAACCACTGAGCTGCATTCACTTTTTGGACTACTGCCTCAAATTTTAAGAAAGCAAAATCAAACGATCTTGTGTAGAACTTATTACAGCAAGCAGCTGTGAAGGGCAGCATCACAAAATACTGGATTTGGTGCTGACAGAACAGAGAAATAAGGCTTGACCTTCTATTAAAACATGATAGAAGCCTCAGCCTTGATCAGGAGGCACAACTGCTGCATTCAAAGTGATTCAGCTGCCCCATCTCCCTGCTGGAACACTCCTGCAGAATTCCCACCACTCACTCGCTTTTAAATGTGACAGAAGCTGTATCAATACAGGAACATTTTCCTTAGTGCCAAGGTTCCTAATAGAAAGCGTTTGCAACCAGGTGAGGTGTGTTACAGAGGATAGCACTAGACATCTGAGCTGGAAGTGATGCCCTGCCCAAGGAAACCTGCCAAAATTCACGCAGAGACACCTTCATGAACACAGATGCTGCTTCTGGAGGCAGTATTTCAAAGTGTCAGAAAATCTACATGCATTCCTGGATTTTAGTTTTAAAGTGCTGTCAAGGAAAGAAAGGACCAGAAAAAACATGAAAGATTAATAAACTGGAGCATCCATGAGATAAGTTTTGGAAGCTCCTCACGCATTTGCCAGATGATAAAATGAATAATGAGAACATTTCAGCCTTGATATGATGATTGAGATCATCAAGAGCCCCATTTTCGAGGTGTGAATTAAGGTGAGCTGGGTATAGAATAATGAAGTGCCCACATGCTGTCTTTAGGCTTACTTTTATCAGGAAAGAAACCAGACTTCCTATTAATTCATCCCATTTACATAAACAAAATGTTCACAGCTATCAATCTTAAAAGCAGCAATTTCCACCAAAAAAATCCAGAAAAGACAGCTATCAGAAAAATAACAGTCTTGTGGTAGTTTTATGAAATAAAATTAGCAATCAAGCAAAATTACTCTGTCAAAAGACAGGGGGGGAAAGGTGGGGGTAGAGGAAACCTGGATAATCACAGAAATGCTGTGTTAGTAAAAATAATTTTTGCAAATTTAAAACTATTGCGAACACAAGGCTGGCTGCTCTTACTCCTGCCCATTACAGAGGATCAAAATCAGAGATAAAAGTGACTCAGAGAGTGAGCACGCCAAGACACTCCTAGTCTGTAAAAGGTGTGAATGAGCCACACACTTGGACAAGCTTCCACTCTAAAATCCACACAGTTATGTAATGATGGTTTTTCAGGACCATGTGCTCCATTAACCATTTCCCAGACTTGGAGCATTCATTTCTTTTATCCTTCACCATTTTTTAAAGCTTAACTGCTGGCCTGCTCAGCACGCTGGAAGTGCTGCCAGTCAGCATTAAACTTGCACATTGGAGATTTTTTAGCAAAGAATTATGCAATTTAAATGTTCAGTCAGAGTCCTAATGAGTTACTAAATAAGAAGGGCCCAAACAAGTTGCATGAAGGGCTTGTTGACACAGGAAATCATCTGAGCATAATTACACCAGTGCAATTATATCAGTAAGTTTCCTTGTGTGGCAAGTCCTAACTCATATTTAATAACCAGGTGATGTTTTCACAACTCTCAGTAGGTTTTAGCATTGGGCTCATGCAATCTACATTTGCCAAGGGGAAAAGTCTCTAAAACCATTTTTCTAAAAATATACAGTCTCTAAATGAAACTAAGGTGAAGGTTATTTGAAAGCATCACTTTGGGTTAAGGTTTCCAATATCAGGTAATGGGGCTGCTCTTCCAGATCATCACTAAAGGAGTTTTAGGTACAACCATTGTGCACATTCACTGCTGCCTCCAGGTCAGCCACTGATGCCATCACACAGATCCAGAGAGGATGCATTGCTCCTTGGGCAAAAAAAGGGATTTAATAACTTGTCCTCAACTACTGAGCAGCTATTTTGCCTCCAGAACTGCAAGAAATAAATAAAATGACAAATGTGTTCATCATGACCAAGTTAAAAAGAACCAAGACTGGCAAAGGAACACCCTCCAGCAGCTGCTGCAGAGAAGCAGAGGACCATGAACACAGAGCAACATAGGTGGGAAGAGACCAGGCTAACTTGTCAAGTTTTGACTATCTTAAAGAACAGTTTCCACAACACCTCTTACAATCTGTTCCACCCCCATGGTAAAATAAACTTGCCTTCTACTCAACTGGAGTTTCCTATGCTCCAGCTTCTGCCCTGTTCTGGTGCACCTGCCACAAGACTGGCTCCATCTGCTCCAAAGGTTCCCGTCAGGCAGTTGGGGGAGCTGGAAGATCTCCCTTTCCCTTCCTCTTCCTAAGGCTGAACACACCTGGTTCCCTTCACCTCTCCTGGTGTGCCTGGTGCTCATTTCCCATGCCCTGTCACAGGGCTTGCAAAAGGGTCATGTCCCCTTCTGGAAGTGCTCTTTGGAGTGGGAGAAAGGGAGACTCGGAAAGGGGACACCCTACACCAGGGGAAACAGGATTTCCACAAATAGTTATTCAACTCCCAGTAACAGAAGGAATTCAGCAAGAATGTAGAAAACACCCAGTACAGATCCTTGACAGGATCTGTGCAGAGTTTTTATGTATTTTAGCCACACATATATAGTCAGAGCAAAAAAAAAAAAAAATGCAGAGAGGTCAGCCTTTTCTTTTTAGGACCCAGTTAAAGAAAAACTTGGGGCTGTCTTCAAGTTTTCTGGGTTTTATAAAGAAGTTTAACTTCTGGCTTTCTGTTAAGAACCGTTAGGGAACGATAGGAGACAGGCCAGCAGTGTTTTCTGTGAGATAAGGGAAACCCAAAGGTGCAGCTCATAGTCCCTTGATATTTTGGGGGCAGAGGAATCTGTATGGGACCTGTAAGTCTGTTTGCTGCTCATTAAGGATGTTTCAGAGCCTGGAAACCAGAAGCTCTTCAGTGAAGTTATAACATTCTTGATTAGATAACACACAAAAAAAATCATTACAGATGTACCTATTAACCTCCAAGAACTCAACAAACCACAAGAACAGCAAAGGAGATGATGTAATGAGATTTTCAGTTATCACTTTTGTCAAAATCCCACTCTAAAGGTTGTTCTGGTCTCTCAGTGAGCAGCTACCACACTTTCTAACCACAGAACATTGCACATGCCAAAGTGGGCTACAAGCAAAAGGGTTGGCTTAATATTGATGAGCAAAAATGAAGGAGCTGTCCTCACATTTGTTCATATTTTAAGGCCCTTGCATGACTACTGAGATGTTTGATGCTACTCTGCCAGACTGCTTCCAGTTTCTTAGTGCTGTAATATGAAACTAAATACCTTAACAAAGAGTAAAAGTGTTAGATAAACAGCACTGCCTTCATAAGTGTAATCATATTATGTTCAGTAGACTACTCCAGACATCATTTTATTGAATAATTGTCACTTCCTGTAAAAGAATTCACGCAAGATTAACTTTCAAGTCAACCCTTTTACCTACTGAAAGACGTCCCTGCCCATGGCAGGCAGGTTGGACAGGATGATCTTTAGAGGTCCAGCCCAACTCACTTGACAATGATTCTGTCTGGAATAAAGAATCAGTTACACATCTGCAGCTCCCTTGGTTACCCTGATGCTTTTCTGACCTCTGTAAGATACAGACATGACCTTTTCACAGTGCCAGAAGTGATGTGATCCCCTGAGACCAGAATCACTCCCAGACACCTACGGTGTGAGCAGTCACAGATCAAAGGGAGAAGCAAGACATCAATCCAGCTTGCTCTTCAGTCAGGACCACATTTCAAAGAAGAATATGTAAGAACAAAAGAACTGAAGAGGAAGAGATCAAGGCTCCAGAAGAACGCAGAATGATTCTTTCCAGCCCACAAACTGCTTCTGGACAATGTCAACTAGCAAAAGACACCAAGTGTTAGTACTTTGCTTTCCTCCCACACTCTCCTTGCAGCCTTGACCTTCAAAGTCAGACTCTAAATTTTTGAATACCAACAAGCTGCTTCTCACCACCTACAAGTGGGGTGAGCAGTGGCAGAGCACCAGCAGAGCACCCAAAGTGCAGAACTTCCATCCTCACTGCTCACAAACCAGGTGCCTTAGCATGGAATTTGACCAAGTCCTACCAAAACCCTTCTTAAGGGCCACAGAGAAATGCTTTTAATTACAAGCTGCAGTTTGAATTAAGTCATCCAAATAGCGAGCCTCAGCCAAACAATGGAGGGATGCTTATGGCTTACCCACAAGTCAGCAGCCCAGTTTGAAGTTAAATGTGAATTCGAAGTACAAAATAACTCCATCTTCAGACAAACTTCTTCTCAATGAAGGGGGAAATGGAGAACATTCTTAGTGCTATTTATCATATTTGACCATCATGATTCATTCCCTTTTCCATGCCTTAGAAAATGATGTTGAACTAATTCCAGATGTCTTTCCTAACCATCTGAAATACAGAATATAATGGTATTTTCTGCATTCATAAAAAGCCATGCCTCCATTCAATACAATCTCTGTTCTTTGCCATTTCAAAAGACCCAAAGTGAATTAACACATATTTTAAGAGGGAACAAAAAAAAAACCCAACCCACCTACTAGCACCTATTGCTCCCTTCAGGCTGCTTCTCCTCTAAACAAGGTAAGACCAGAAATTTCATATTCATCATCCCGCATTATGCTTCCCTTACACCTTGTTTGCATTTAGGTTAGGGAAGAAATGTGGCTCCTCCTTCTGTACTGCCTGAGACTTGGAACTGCAGAGGTGTGTAGGAAACAGCCTAACCCATCCTTCACTGTGTTTACTTGTTTTTGAGTCAATACGAGACTGGCAAAGCATGACTTCATACATCAGGATTGACCCTCCCAAAAACTTTAACACACAGATTGAAGTCTCCATCACTACTTGGTGTGAACATTAGGCAGACAAGCAATTGCACTCAGTCCCCAGGAGCCACAGTAAATGCAGCTGCTGCCAGGTGCAGAGCTGAGCTCAGCGAGGGGTACCTGGCCCCAGGCCCATCATTAGGTACTTCAACACCTGCACCCACTGGCTGACATCACACAACACCACGAGAGCTGCACAGCTCACCCTGACACTCCATTACCTCTACATCTCAGGCTTTCAAAGAATTTTTTTTTCCTCCTCCTCAGAAATAGTAAGAACTGGTCTCTGCACTACAGCCCACAAGTAGATGCTGGATAGTTAAAATCCCCTGAACCAGAGTCGGAGTTCTCAGCAGTGCTGCTCCCCCAACACTTTTCCTTTCCCCTGCCATCACACCCCATGCCTCTCCTGCATTTTCAGAGCCATCAGTGCCCACATGCACACCAGCCCCACTGAATTAATGAGTTCTAATGGCTCGGGCTCTGTTCCATGGCCACTGGCATGGTTTTCCATGTGCTCTGCCTCACCAGCTGGGAGCTGGTGCCACAGAGGCCCCAGATCCACGTTCCCTGTGGGATTTGCATTGTGCACAACCTAATGAAACACAGAAGTTATTTGTCCTCAGCTAACTAACGAAAGAAGCTAGGAGGGTTCTGCTTTGAGTTATACCTTTGCAAGCACACTTCATACAAACACAGACTTTGGCTGGCAGTGTTTTTGTGCAAAACCTAAAAAAAAAAATTTATTTGTCTTCACTCCTAAACACTTTTTAATATACAAAATTCAACTCTAGAGCTGTAACTCAGAAGTAGTCATGTCTTCCTTGGGAAAAAAAAAAATCTTTTCCCATACCCACATTGAATTAATCTACAAACACATGAACACTCTCGTGGTTTAGCTTCAGAATAGAAAAATTCCCAGTTAAGATCCGAGATTATGCTTTATTTTATCATTTCAGATAGTGAAAGCAGCTGTAGCAGCATCTTCAACATGCAGTAGTACCTCCTGTGGTTTCCAGAGATAGGGCTGTGGTTTTCAGCATCACTGCAAGGAGGGCAAAATGCAGGTTCCTAATAGTGGAATAACTGAGATATTACAGAGTGTAGGCTGGCAGCAAAAGTCCCCTATCAGAATTTATTTTTCAGGGTTTTTTCCTCCACCTGCTTCCTGTAAGCAACTGATGTTCTCATATTACCTGATAAAAACTAAAACTCAGCTATGAAATGTAAAAAAAGTCTCATAAAAGTTTGCTACAGAGAGGGGTCCCTGAAATTTGACATTAAAGGGAATTTGCAAGTCAAACAATTAGGAAAAAACCACCACTACTGTATTCTTATCACATAATGAGACCCAGACAACAAAGCTTCATTTCCCTGCTCTGGTGGGAGGTTTCCTCCTTCTGAAAGAAGCTCAGACTTTTTAAAAAAACACATCCTTATTCAAATATTCTGAATCCCTATGAGTTATTCCTAAGCATTCCCTCATTAAACACTGAAGCTCTTCTCAAAATGAAATGCACTGGTTCACCGAGAAATTAATCCTTCTGCACTGTCATTTCTACATGAACCAGGATTTCTGCTCTATTTTATTTTTTGTTTTGCTTATGGTTTGGAGGGTTGGTGGTTTTTTGGGTTTTCTTATTAAACCTAGGTTTCTCAGTAGATGTCACAACAGAAATATGTAAGTCAGCAGAGCTGAAGTTGACAAGTGGTATTATTTGAGAAACCTTAGGTTTCACTGGCAGTTAAAAACCACAAACAAGAGAAACCCCCTGCCCTCCCAAAGCCTTGTCTTCCATGAAGACTTCCAATACGATGGATGAGTATGATGAGGCGAGAGTGCACAACCAACAGAGAAATTGATAAAAAAAGCCCACAAAAACCAGTAGAAAGGGAGCATTCAGTGCAAACCACAAGCTGTATGAAAGGACAAAGAAATAAGTTCATTATCAAAGTCAAGAACACAGCAACATTTAGACAGGAATTCACCCTCTGTATGAACAGACGCCTGTCCTTTAATAGCAAACACTTGCTAAACAAGTTTCAGAAGGTATATAATGAGGCCCCAGTAATAATTATGTTTTAAAGCTTTATTCATCTACATGACAAGTTTAACTTCAAACAATTTTTTGATTGATCTAACTAAGCCAGTGAAACCTCCACTCTTGGGAATTCTCCTAAAATTGGCTTATTTAAAATAAATCTAAATTAGCACATCCACACACACTTCCTACTATTAAATTAAAATTTCATTATTTTCTCACATTAATAAACTCTTGCGTAAATTTCATGACTAAACTAGGAACATAAAAAAAGGATCACTGAGACAAAAAGTTGCAATACTCCGACCTCTGACAGTGAGCAGCTCAAACAGAGCCACCCACGGTGTCCAGCACTGCCAAGGCAGCTCCTCAGTGCCCACAGAAGAGTTACTTTTCTCCTAGACTATATACATAATCATAAGTTGATACATATACATTTCAGAAGTCTATTTTCAAGCTTCCCAAGATAACATGCTGAGATTGAAGTTTTCATTTTTTTTGAGAAGTAAATTAGTTTTGCTGAAGTCACACCCAACACAGGCTGGAAGTGACACAATGAGACAGTAAATTCACATACTGTTTAAACACACAGTCTTCAGACTTACACATATTTTATTAAGAATATTCTCCACCTTCTGATTATAAAGCAGCTTGTACAAGGGAATTCAACCAGGTTCAGCTAGGAGAGCTTTGGGGGAAAACTGTAGAGGCCAAAACTGCAGATGTAGAGCCCATAACTAGAGTTACTCTGCATCTCTGAAAAATTAAATATTTTAATGCTTCTCTCAAAGACAGATACTTGCATGACTGCAGACTTATTAATGTTGGAACCTGGTCCACAACAACTCCACTGCAGGTGGCAATAAACTCCCATACAACAAGACAGAACACAACTGAGCAGCACTACAAAAATTAGAACAGGACAAACAAATTACAATAGGAGAGAACAAATTACTCTCACCACATCTGTGATTTAAAGAAATAAATGAATCCCTTTCACAACCCAAATAGTAACAAAATTTGGTAGCACTGTGGACAGCTCAATGAGTACCCAATTCAAAAGAAAAACCTCAAAGCAAGCTTTGGACTGACTTTTAACTTGATTATGCCAGGATCCAGAGTACTTTGCCATCTAAATCAATGGTCTGCCTCCACCTTGGCTGTGTCCAGTTTTGTGAAGTCATATAGTAAAAAAAAAAAAACAAAAACAAAAACCAAAAAAAACCCAAAAAAAAAAAAAAAAAAAAAAAAAAAAAAAAAAAAAACTTTCTTTCCTAGAAAGCCTGGACACCAGGTGCCATGTGGCTCCACAGCTGCAGCATAGCTATAAAGCAGGGTATTTAGGTGAAGCAATTTTGCTTAATATGAAATGCAAAGATTGAGTACAGAAACAGATTCAATAATGCTCACACAAAATTTTTTATTTGAAAGCACCAAATATTGTTCTGAAAAGAGAACAATAAAAGCAAAACAATTAAAATAGAGATGTTAAAATGAATTGCACTAATCTGTGGTGATCACTAAACAGGCTAAAAGACACCATTGATTAAAACAGTCCTGAGTATATAAAAATACAGGCATCACCTCAGTCTCGAGGATTTAAAAGAACTCCACTTCCTAGACAGTACTAGAAAGTCTCTTCAAAGCACAGCTTCTTAGAAATGGCTACCACAAATTACAGCTCCAGTGTAAAACATGAGAGAGACTATACAAATTCAATCTACCTGGAGTTGATATTATCCAGGTCTGTCTTTCCCCAATTTCTGCAGTATAAAACGTATAATAAAATTTTTAAGTTCAAATTTGTGTATTACAATATATGTGGGGGGAAAAAAACCCCAACCAAAAATCCCTTTACACTGAATTCAAAGGGCTGTGCTTCCCTAGTCAAAAGGATGAGAGATATTTTACATTCTAGTGGGCTGCTTTGTGAGTACATCAGAAAGGAAGCAAGATACTAAAACAAATTAATTGGACAATGCATGGAACAGATCCCTACCCACAGCCACTACAGTCAAAACTACGTAATATTTTCCACCAGCTTTTTTTTTTTCCTCTGGCTCATAACTTACCAAAAATAAGATACTGGAGGCTGACTTTTCTTCATTTAGAGATTTAGCAATAATTTCTGGTAGGCTGAGTATCAGAAACTCCATCATTAAAAATAGGACCGAGTGTTTTGCTTAACATGAAGGGAAGCAAAACACCAGAATTTTGACAGGCCTTACAAGTTCTGTGAAGCTGTTGTCAGGACAGGCTTAGCCACCATGAACAGGACTTTCATCAGGCATGTAAAGTTCCTAATTAGCAAAAACTATCTGTGTTAGCAAAGCCAATTTAGCAGAAGTTTAGTGTGTTCATTGGCCAATCCTGGCAATTTCTGGAAGGCCAGAAGTGTTTAGAAGGGCTGGTTTCTGAAATGAAAAAAAATCTCTCCCTCCTATACAGTTCTAAGGGGTACTAAAACAACAAATTATCATCTAAGGCATTTTCTCTTACTAAATTAAAGCATTTATATCCCTTTTGGGATGGCAATAGCAGTGAAGGAAAGGCTACAAATTGTGAAAAAAGAACTTTCCTGGAAGTCAGGAAGGTTTGGTTGTTCCTCTGCACTGCTTCTGTACATTCCAATGCACCACTACATATGTACAAGCACACAACAATTCTGCAAAAGTGAGAAAATCAAGATGAAGCAAAAATAAATGCACAAAATCCCATGTAACTGCAAAGTCAGCAAGAGAATCACCGCTGAAAAAGATGTTTCACTTTTCAATACCAAATAGCATAGTTCAGTTCACCAAAGAAAAGAGAAAGTTTGGTGTCACATCTGACACCACCAATTATCTTTCCATCAAACCACCTCTTCTTTAAGCCACCTGAAGACAACACAGTTATCTGAGGCAACATAATGATACAGAATTTTTCTTTCCTTAGGAAAATATATTGGTCCTGACAACAACACATCCGAAAAAGTCATTCTGTGTTTTGTAGGCTGTAACTCTGTCAAATGCCATTTCAATTTTAGCAAAAACTAAGAGATCTGAGGCTGTATATGAAGTTTACATTCTCTTTGTGTGAAATGTATAAGAAGTTTACATACTCTCTGTGTGGCAGCTTACAAGGAGTTCCAGCACTAATTTATGGTCTAAAATTAAGCCAAAGAAACTGGATGACTCTGTGATACCAGCAGCAGGGTAATTCCAGGTCCACATCCACCCCCAGGAGAACAGCAAAGATTTTTTAAGAGAAGGGCAGACCTCTAACAGGATGTACAGGGGAGCTCTTGCTGCCACTGAAACACAAGCTAGGATGACACTGGTGAATTAAACTCAACTAGATGAAGATATTCCTACTACCCCAGTTAAGGCATGAGCACATTCTTCCCTGCACATTTTAAGACTGAAGACTCACAAAGAAAATCAACATCTAACATTCAAAATCATCAAGAAACTGTATGGAGGGTAAAAACAAGTACCTGCACTGAAAACCAAAACAGACTTACAAGTTCCAACGGTCTATTCACAATTTTTAAAGGGTAACTTAAAACTAAATGACAGGAAAATAACTTTAGTTACACTAATTTAATAAAGTTGGTTTTTGTGCTGGGGAAAAAAAAAGTTGGTATTTCACATGCAAAGCTATAATCAACTTCTCACTGTTTTTCAGACAACTGCTCCTTCAACAACGAATTAGGACCCTCAACATCAGGCAAAAATAAATATCCTTTCAAAGAATAAAAGATAAATCTGTGGTGTGCAAAGTTTAGAATTAATAAAAACATTAAGATATAGAAATGCAAGTTCCAGAAGTTTACGCAACTTTTAAGCAGGCCTGTTAACTGAAAGACAGTACTTTTATTATGCCACTTTGACATTTTTCTGTCCTTCTAAAAAAAGGTACACCAAACAGCAGCAGTATAAAGCTTTTTCTGCAAAAAGGACTCCCTCTCAGATTTTCAGATTCTTTACTTTTCACACTTTGTTGAAGTTAAAAAAAAAGGGTACGGACACAACGTCACAGCAAATTCAACACGAAGTCAAGAACTCAGACAGTATTTGAGAAAAAGCAAAAAGGGATCATTAATTTCCTAATTGTGGAAACAGTGATTTCATGACAACCCTTTCACGCATAAAAACCCACCTTACTCCTTACGTAACAGCATGTTTGAGTAAACTTTCCAGGCTCAGCAGCAGCGTTTTGAAATCTGTCAGATACGGCCGCCTAACTTGCTTGATACTGTTTCCAGAAAAAGAATTAAGACTAAAATAGCAACCCCTGCGGCAAATTGAGCGGTTCCTCTGGCAGGAGGCCAGCACCAGGGGCACCCTCCGACGGCCTTGGCTGCAGAGTCCACTTTGGCAACGGGAGCTGGGAGAGCAAAGCAGCTCCTGAGCATCGGCAGCGTTCAGAGAGGGCAGCGGCGGCGGGATCGGGACACAGCAGAGATGAATGGAGCCTTTCCTTGGTGCCAAGGATGTGCTGACAGACCTGGAGAGGCTGCAGCTCTCTGCTGTGTTCACAGCAGCTCTGGCTCGGTGAGGGGCTGTAAACCACACTTCTGCTCTCTTCCTCCGAGCAGCATTTCACACACAGCGCGTTTGTAGTTTTCAGATTAACATGTGGCAGAGGACTTCACAGTCCCTGCTTCCAGGCTGGTTCACAGAACAGCCACGCTCCAATAAAAATCTCCAAGATGCCCTGCCTTGTGTGTGGAGGGGAGCAAGAAGCTGCCTGGGCTGCCAGAAGCCGCCGTGCTGCTGAGGCTGTCCGTGGATGATTTCACAGGAAGGAAGCGGAGCCTCACTCACCATGTGGAGAGCAGCTCGCAGCTCCCACCCCGGCACAGACACGGCCACGGCCACTGCCCAGGGCCGCGCAGGGGGAAAGGGCTGAGCCACGCTGATAAACTCGGAAGTAAACAAGACACGAGACGAGCTCGACTGGAGGCAGCGAACAGCAGGAGCCCGGTGACAACACACAGCCACCTAGAACTTGGTTAAAGTACAGCAGTGTCAGGAGCCCGAGGTTAAGAGGTTGCTGCTCCAGGAAGGGGAAAACATTCTTTCACACCAAACGCGGGTCTCTGATGGCGAACAGCAGCCACCAGCTGAGAGGTCATTCCAAGTGAAAGGGAAAGTGGTAGGATCGGATAGAGGGTAAATAAAGAGACTCCCACACGTGAAACCACTCTCAGCCCATATGCTGGTAATATTTTTAATTATCTGTCTCCTTAAGCACAATTTCAAATACGATCTATCACCAGGAGGTGAACACAGCAACAGCCCTACGTGAGCCACCATGAGCACCTGTAAATGAAAGTGTAGCTGTACCTGAGCAAGATAACCTGACACCAGAAACCACTAAAGGATTACACCTATAGTTCTACACAGTTCTTGGTACTGAAATGTGCAAATTATGTTACACATGAAGGCAAGATCTTGAACACCAGTCTGGACACACAGAGCTGTAGAGACCTGTCTGTCTGCTGTGCTAGCAAGAGCCCAGTGAGAAAGTAAAAACAGAGGAGCTGTACTTCAGGAGGAAAAGAATCATCCTGATTGTCTTTCCTGATTATCGCCCCGTTAGGAGAACCAAGTCAGAGAGGGGAAAAAAAAAAAAAAACAACCAAAAAAAAGCCAGCACCTGTGGATCTCAATATATGAATGCTTTTACAGAAGCATCTGTGAGAGGAGCACTACAAGACATCGCAGTTACAGACCCTGTATTTCCCTACACAAGTCCTTGCTAGATTATCCCTCTAAGGAAAGAAATTTTTAGAACAGTAGCATAAAATAAAGTTCCATTTATTTTGAAACTTTTCTAGAAGAAAACTAGGTGCCAATCACTCAAACACTGTTATTTCTACATAAGAATTCTCACCGCAGAAACAGCCTAACACTAAAAAGGAGAAAACACTGTCTCATATTAACTGCACAAACTTGCACAGTATTAACCGGTATTTCCCCAATTGGTATTAAACGTCCCTAAGAGAGCTCCCAACTCTTCTTTGCACGTCCACCTTTCCTTTGCTCCCAGATTTGCTCACACGACAGAGCGAGCCTGAGCACACCTAACGCTGCCCCTCACCTCTCCCAGCCCTCCCGACATGCGGACGCTTCCCCCGCACCTCCACAGCACAACTATCGCAGCGCGGCCGCTGACGAGCACGCGGCCAGCCGGGAATCCCAGGATGGAGCCGGGAGAGAGGAAATGGAGACCCCGGTCTGCAGCGGGAGCCGCGCCGGCCTCAGGGCTCGGCAGAGGGAGAGGGGGAGCGGGGCAGGGAAGGCGACCCTCCCCTCAGAGGGGCCTCCGGACACGCGGCCCTGCCCGAGGTGGCGGCGGCGCCCTGACCCTCCTTCCTCCCCCGGCCAGCGCGGCCGCCGCTCCAGCCAGGCCCGAGCGGGGGGGGGCGAGGCGCTCCTGGGGCTCCCCATGGACTTGGACCGGGAAAGCCGCTCCAGGGGAAGCGGAGGAGGGAAACAAACCCGGGCGAAAGCTCACCGGGTCCGGCGGAGGGGGCTCCCGGGTACATGTCTCCGTGTGCAGCGGCGGAGGCGGCGGCGACGGCTCCAGGGGAGGGCACGGGGGAGGGAGCGAGCCCGAGCCCCGGCTACGCTATCGGGGGAAGGGGAGGAGGAAGAGGAGGGGAGGGGGGGGGAAAAGGAAAGGGGAGAGGAGGAAAAAAAAAAAA